>LR754285.1:0-55254 GCA_902729485.2 Mus minutoides
GCCTAGTTGGCCATCAGTGGGAAGAGAGGCCCCTTGGTTATGCAGACTTTATATGCCCCAATACAGGGGAACGCCGGGGCCAGGGGGTGGGAGCGGGTGGGTAGGGTAGCAGGGCCGGGAGGGGGGAGGATATAGGGGACTTTCTGGATAACACTTGAAATGTAAATGAAGAAAATATCTAATAAAAGTTGAAAAAAATATATATATGCGAAAAGAAATACATAAAACCAGATATACACTACTAAATACCACAAGCTTTTAAAGAAGAGCTAATATTCAATATTTTTCAAACTTTTCCACAACATAGAAGTTAAAGGAACATAATAAAATTCATTCCACGAATAAAGAATTACCAAGAGAAGAAAACTGTGTAAACATAACAATGAAAGAAAAGTACTATTTACTTTTTCAGATAACAGAGATGCAAATATTCTCAAGAAAATACTTGTAAAGAAAAATTTAAAATATACTAAGAAGAAATTAACAATATATCATAATTAGGTCAGTTTCATTCCAGGAATTTAGTGTTGGTTCAATGTACATGAATAAATGTAACATACTATATAAATGAGCTTAAGGATAGAAAAAATTACCTCTGTTGTTGTAGAAAAGGCCACTGACAGTGTTAAATAGGCCCTCATGATAAAAGCTTTAAAGAAACTAGGAGTAAATGGAACATACCTTACAATATTAAAACTTATATATGACAAACTTGTAGATAACATTATAATAAATAAGGAAAACTTCTAAGATTTGGAACAAGACAAGAGTGCCCACCTTTTTCACTCTCATTTAATAAAATGATAAGACATCTTATCAATAAAATAATAGTTATAATAGCTATAATAATATTACATATATAACCAGGATTGAAAAATTAGAAAAATCAAATAACCTTATTTGCAGATTACATGATTCTATGTATATAGCCTATGGAGAATCTATCAAAGAACTGATGTTTGATAATCATTTTTTGTAAAGTATTTATGCCAGAGTATTATTGTGAACTGTGACCAAGGCCATTCTTACTACATTTGGGGTATAATTTGTTTGTGTTCTGCCTTTACCTTGAGAGATTAGTTGAGGTTAAATGCAAAAACGATGGTTTAATTTATTTGGTAGAACTTTTAAGACAGGAGCGAATTCAGACTGTAGCATGTCTACTACCTACTGATGTTATCCAAGTCAATAGGCAATGAGAGGAAAAAATAGGAAACAGAAATGTGTTTTAAATGCATTTGTTGCAGAAAAGAAAAAGAACAAGTTAAACCTCACAGATGAGGAATATCTGAGAACAGCAATCATTGTGAATGAAAAAAGAGGCAAAAGAACAAGGCAGGGTGTATGAGGGTTGGGAAAATCAACAACAACAACAACAACAACAAAACAAACAAACAGGGAATTATATTATTGTGTTATCACCAGAGAAAGGGGAAGGGAGGGGTTGATATTGCAGAGAAATTTGCCGTACTGCCTGGAACAATAAATATGTATTCTGACAATAAGACCCACCCATAAAAGGCTCCTCCATCTTGGGAAATGCTTCCCTTTCTCTGCATAAAAGAGGGAGGCAATGGGAGAAGAGATTTGTAAAGGGAACTGGGAAGAGAAGAGGGACAGGGTGACTGGTATTTATAGTGAATGAATAAACATACAACTAACTAATTAATTAACTAACTAACTATAGATAGATAGATAGATAGATAGATAGATAGATAGATAGATAGATAGATAGATAGATAGATAGATAAATTGATAAACACTGGACTTGAAGGAGTCATGTGCCCCAATATAAAGTAGACATTCATCTTACACAAACTGAGCTAGATGTCTTCTCTCTCCTAAAGTAAGTATTCTCTTTTCTACAGAACACAAAAAAGTCTATCAGGGAAACTTCTCTGTATTCATCTTCAGGTTTTCAGAAAGGATATGCCTTTAAAACAAGGAAAATCAAGGTTCTATCTTCACAAGTTGATTGCTTTCTCATTGTACATGTCAGAACTCCAGCTGACCATGTCATATGACATATATCATAAATTCAGTTGTACCTCATGAATGACCCTTTCAACTGCAAAAATAGAACCATGATATTCCCTTGATTAGGTAGTTATGATGACAATAGAGAGGGACATGCCAGTCACATAGTAAGCAGTGTAAAGTGTAAACAAAGAGGTGTAAAGAGATAATCGAACATGCAACCCTCATTAACAAGCTAAGTGTTTCCTATTTAATTTTTTCATCTTCTGTACCATATCTGTCTTATTTAAAGACACAAAAGTCAGTGCTGATTTACAGATACCTCCTAAACCTCTAGTAGACAAAAACAATAATTATAATCAATGATAGTATTGGAGAAATCTTCTGGTCATATGAGCTCATAATTAGTGTCATACTAGTTAATATTCATTCCTCAGATGAATATTCCTATAAAACATTGACAATTCTTCAAGTTTCTTCAAATGAAGAAATTGGCAGTGAAAACACTCTATCTTTGACAAGTTTTAATGTTGTAGCTTAACTATATAGGCAGTTTATTTTTATGCTCAGTACACATATGAGAGGTGTGTCAATTATCTTCACCCATCTAGAGCTAACCCTGTCATCATCCCCAGAGGATGTTTTTCTGATACCTAATGATCATCTTTTTACACTTTAAATCTATATTCAAGGTTTTTTTTTACCTTTTATTTGATTACATGTATGGGAAAATGTGCTCAATAGTCCATGTTATATACAGATTCCTTATTAGTTTATCAGGGATGTCTAATACTACTGTATTACGTAAGGGCATAGTGAGTTGTTCATTGTATTTAAATTACAAATTTAAATTTTTAATTAAATATATTACCATAATTTTCTTTTAGTGATTTTGTTCTTTTTAACATTTAATAGTTGTAAAGTGATTAAAACATTAATATAATTTATGAATTTATATTAAATCAGTATCTATAGAAAAAATAAGTTCATTTAAATAGTAATTTTCTATATTAGTTTGTGTAACTGTAGTGATGATCCTCTGTGTACCATGTTGAAGAATCGTCTGTCTATAAAAATCTAATGGTCAATAAGCTGAGGCAGTATGAGAAGACTTGACTTCTGGTTGAGAAAGTATCTTCTTCACCAGTGTGTGCCACTCTTTTTGGTTTTGTTGGTAATACTGGTACTGTCTTATCTGAAGAGCTACTAAAGGTTCTGTATTATTAGTTACCAATCACAACTGAAATCAGAGCTTGAATAACTTACTTTCCAGCTAATGGTTGAATATTTTACTTAAAGGATTTGAATAGTTTCTGCATGCTTGTTTAGTGCTTCTCTTTGTGTTGTTGCATGATTTTACTTTTCTACGATTCCTAACTTTGACTTAGCTTTTATTTACTAATTGTGCCAAATCTCAACATCAGACAAATTGTATACATTGAGTTCTCATCTATTTCAGGGTCATGTATATAGATAGACCAGCAACTTCAACTTGGTTTACAGATTTCCAAGCACTAATTTGGAGGTGTGAAGCTCACATGGATACTCCCAGGACTTCTCACTTAAGTTTTTGGAATATAGTTTGTCTCAGGACTGTCAGATCTTCAGACAGCTACAGCATTAAAACCTTGCTACTAATTATATTCAACATACCTCCCTGGAATAGTCTTGTTATTTTTGTTGATGAGTATTTTCACATTATTGCAAAATTTGATTAACTTCCAGGCTCAAAGAAAGTATTCTGGTAATTTTGGAAGTGTTTTGTCTCCTTCCATAAAGGGCCTGATGGTCAGAAGTCATTATTCTGGTGTTCTGAAAGTTCCTTTTTTACCTTAAGTTTTGACCTTTTAGAAAGGAAAAATGAAGAAAAAAGAAGGGATGGGTCCAGGTGATTGGAAGATTAAAAGGGTAGGGAAAGGGTACTGAAAAATAAAGGGTTTGTGAGGGATCAAGAAAAGAAAATATGTGTCTTTAATTCACTTCCTTCCAACTATGTTACTAGAGTTATTATTATGCGTCATTGATAGTATGACAAACAAGTTACTGATTCTCTTATAGGTTTTAGAAAAATATTTAGTCATGCTCAGCAAGAAATCTTAATGCATGTAATACTGTTTTATATTCTTTTATTTGTTTGTTTGCTTTAAAAGATACTTTATAGATTATAAGTTTAGAAGAGAAATGATAATACAGAGGCAAAACTTAATTTCTAGGGAAATAACTCAACAAAGTTGGATAACAACTATTAAAAGAAATGCAAGACAGTTTACAAAATTAGTTTAATAAAAAGAAAAATTGGGAAAATTCACAAAACAAGCAAGCAAACAAAACAAAACAAAACAGGGATGAAGTAGAAACTTAAGGTTTTTTTGGTGAGTAAATTGTGTTGGATGGTGTTTTGCTGGGGCAAACATGTGAAGGACTGTTTTTCTGAAGTGTATACAAGATCAAGGTTAAGGCAGACTCATGAGGAACGTTTCACTAAAACAGACATAGGAGAAAGGTTGTTCTTCTAAGACAGACCTAAGATGTGTGATAAAGGAGTCTTTGCTAACAATGTGTATGCATTGGTTCCCCTTACACTGTGTAGTTGAGCTACCGTTTTTGGAACTAGATACAGAGAAACACACCAAAAACTTCTGGTAGTGTGCTGCAGTTTCGTGCCTTTTCCACTGACTCAAGCCGATTGGCAGAGTGATGTCAGATGAGGCAAGACACGTGCTGAGGCAAGACCCATGTTTGGAGGGATATAAATAGGACTCGGTGAACAGTGATAGCAGCTGAGCTTGGCTTGCTGGTACAGCTAGCTGTGCAAAGTTTGTTGGTATCTCATCTTCACTGATCTTTGCTTCACTAACAGAGACACAGCTGAGAACTTTTCCTGGCATTCTTCCTGGTCCTTTCTGCTGGCTCATGCAGAGTCTGAGGCCTGACTGTCTCTGCTAGATGTGCCACCACAGCTGGTTCATGTTTGCTATTCTGACTCCACCAAACTGGACTGCTAAAGTGTTTACAAGTAGGTTGAGCTGCCCCTACTAACCTGTGAACTAAACTGTAGATTTTGAGATAACACAGACAAGAGTTACTCCAAAGAACCTTTCTAAACAGGTCTACTACTCCCCTTCCTTTCTCTTACCCTACCTCTGGTGGGGGACAGACTAAAGGAGAGGTCAAAACATCTAAAAGCCATCAGTAAAAATAAGGTTTTCAAAATAGAAATTACACAGAGAAAATAACATTTTTACTCTTTCAGTGGGATTGGAGAGTCTGAGGAGATCCTGCTCTTTGAAAGGGCACGACTTTAAGTCTGCTTGAGACAGAGGGAATTAGAAAAATCTCCTTCTTTGTCAGTATTCAGAAAACTGGTATCTAGTCCAATTGCTAATAATTCCCCTATGAAACTTTTTCAGATGGACCTCCATAATCCACATTGTTCTCAGTTTCAGATCGACCTCCATAATCCACATTGTTCTTTCCAAGGTCCTAGTAGACTGGCCCATTAAGCCTATTTATAGGATTCAATAGTTTCTTACTTCAAAGACTCAGAGTCTTTTAACAAATTAGCATGGTCAAGCCTATCGGAGCAATAGCCTATTCCTTAGTATGAACTTCTGTCTTACTTAATTTTCCATTACTGTGCCCAGTTACCATAAAAAAGGTGATTTGTAGATTAAAGAGTTTATTTGGCTTAGAATTTTAGAGGGTTAATCCATAACCATATCAGGAAAATAGCAGGAATAGCATGGCAGTCGAGCAGTATTTCAGACATTTACATGTTAAAAAAACAACCATGAGGCCGAATGAAGATGAAATAGCTAACTGGAAATGATATGCACTTTTGAAACCTAAAAGCTCATCCCAAGTGAAAAACCTCCTCTGATAAGAACAGACCTCCTAATCATTAACAAAACCATTTTTTGTTTTGTTTTGTTTTTTGTTTTTGTTTTTTCGAGACAGGGTTTCTCTGTATAGCCCTAGCTGTACTGGAACTCACTTTGTAGACCAGGCTGGCCTCAAACCCAGAAATCCACCTGCCTCTGCCTCTCAAGTGCTGGGATTAAAGACGTGTGCCACCACCGCCTGGCTATTACTGAACAATCTTAACAACTGGTGACCAATATTATATATTCAAACATATGATCTACTGGGGCCATTCTCATCTAAAGCACCACAATAAGCAATGATTTAAACACAAATTTAAGCATGTTTCAGTATTTTTATATTGAATATAAAAGAAATATGAAAGCCAAGGCAACATGTCTTCTCACCAGTATTGTTAATTTCATGGCAATGGTCTCCAATATATAAACAATGAAATTTCAGACAAAATAATGAAGAGTATGGTTATAAACATGCTCAAAAGACATCAAAGGGGACACAAATATACTTTTGAATGAATTCCAAAAGAATATGAAATGGCAGCTGAAGAAAATAAGGAAATCAATGAAAAATATGAAAAATGAAATTCAGTCAAATAATAAAGGTAATTAAAATTGAAATACTAACATGAAAAATATAGCATTTCAAACAAGAAGCTCCCATGGAAAGCTTCACCCATAGTGTAAATCAGGTGAAGGAGAATATAAAGCAAAAGAATAGGAATATACCGGGAACAAAACCAATAATGCTATGAGAAAGCATGAAAGAAACATTTAATAATTATTGGACAAAATGAACAAAGTAAATTTATGAGTTATAAGAACATAAATTTAAAATGTATATGTGGTGTTTTGATTGAAGGTAGCCTGCATAGACTTATAGGGAGTGGTGCTATTAGGAGGTATGCTACTGTTGGAAGAATTGTGTCACTTGAGAAAGACTTTGAAGTTTCAGATGCTCGATCCTGGCTCAGATGCTCCCTTCCTGCTGATTTTGGATTCTGATGTAGAATTTTCATCTCCTTCTCTGCTACCATGTCTGCCAGCAGGCAGTCATTCTTCCTGTCACGTGAACAATGGTCTAAAGCTCTGAACTATCAACCAGCCCCCAATTAAACATCTCCGTTTGTAAGAGTGGCTGTGGTCATTATGTCTCTTCACAGCAATAGAAATCCTAACTTAGAGTGAGATTGGTACCCAGGACTGGGATAGTGTCATGATAGCCTGGACCAATGCTTTTGTTTGAAAGAATATGGAACACTTCAGGACTTTGGACCAGAAAAGGCCTAATGTGCATTAGTAAGAACATAAAAGACAGTGTGGGTGATTTGAACTGTAGGGGCTTGGTTCAAGAGGATTCAGAAAAGCATATATATTATTTATTTACATTCCAAATGTTGCCCTACCTTCATGGTCCCTTCTTTTCTTTGTCACTGAGAGGATCTCCCCATGGCCATCTCCCCTCCCTAGATCATCACGTCCATTGATAATAAGAGATATTAATGACCAATGATTCTTAGTTCCTGTTATTTTGATGTTGGAGGTGGTGGTGGTGTGTGTTTCTCTTCTTTTGTGGTTGTTGTGATATTAATGATTTCTTTATTTTGGGGGATATAGTTACCTTCCCTATGTTAAAGTTTTTTTTTTCCTAGTAGCCTTAGTATGGCTGAATTAAAAGAAAGATATTGTTGAAATTTGGTTTTGTCATGGAATGTCTTGGTTTCTCCATCTATGGCTATTAAAAGTTTTACTGGGTATATTAATCCATGCTGGCATCTATAGTTATGCAGGGTCTGCAAGATATCTTTCCAGGATCTTCTGGCTTTCAAAGTCTGTTGAGAATTACAGTGTAATTGGTGTATATCTGCATTTATATGTTACTTTTCCCTTTTCCCTTAAAGCTTTTAATATTCTATGTTCTGTATATTTATTATATATTTGCATATTTAGTATGTTTCTGTATATTTTCTGTATATTATGTGGCAGGAAGAATTTCTTTTAAGGTACAATCTATTTGGTGTTCTATAGGCTTCTTATATGTTTATGGCCATCTATTTCTTTAGTGAAGTTTTCTACTATTACTTTGTTAAAGATGTTTTCTGGCCTGTTGAATGGGACTCTTCCCCCTCTTCTATTCCTATTATTCTTATATTTGGTCTTTTCATTGAGTCACAAATTTCCTGGATGTTTTAGGTCAGGAACTTTTTATATTTGGCATTTTCTTTGATCCTTGTATCAATATCATCCATGGTATCTTCTACATTTGAGATTCTCTCTTCTATCTCTTGTATTCTCTTGGTGATACTTGCATCTGTAGTTCCTGTTCACTTTCCTGGGTTTTCTTTTTGTTTCTTTTTTCCTTTTTTCTTTCTTTCTTTCTTTTTTGTTTTGTTATGTTTTTTGAGACAGGGTTTCTCTGTATACCCCTGGCTGTCCTAGAACTCACTCTGTAGACCAGGCTGGCCTCAAACTCAGAAATCTGCCTGCCTCTGCCTCCCAAGTGCTGGGATTAAAGGGGTGCTCCACCACTGCCCAGCCTTTTCCTAGGTTTTCTATCTCCAGAGTTGCATCCATTTGTGATTTCTTTATTCTTTCTATTTCCATTTTTATGTCTTGAACCATTTTGTTCAATTTCTTCATTTGTTTGTATTTTCCTGTATGTCTTTAAAGAGTATATTTGTTTTCTCTTCATTATATTCTACCTCTTTGCGTGTGTTTTCCTGTATTTTTTAAAAGAATTATTTATATCCTCCTTCATGGACTAGAGATTGTTGTTGAGATATTTTTGTGGAAAATGTGACTGCTCTCTGATCTCTGATCTAAACAATCTGCCACAGACTAAGTTGAACAGTTATGGATTAACAACTTTGGCAGAGAACATTTACAAACATTGGCTATGCTGTGTGAAAATTTTGGCTCGTCTTGGGCAGACTATAGTGAGCAAGGAAAGCAAGGGAAATTATAAAAGGTAAAATTGGGGGAGAAAGTGAGCACTTGTGATTGTAAGCAGGTTCAAGAAAAAACAACAGTGTAACAAAGGTAGCTGTGACTCCAGAAAAAGTCACAACTAATATAAACTTTCAAATTGTGAGAATAGGTTAGGGAAAAGTGAAAAGAAATTAAAGAAAAGGTTACTGCTAGCCAATATTTTGCATACTTTTAATCAAAGCACTTGAAGGCAGAAGCTGGTGGTTTCTGAGTTGAAGGCTAGCCTGCCATGCAGAGCAACTACCAGAGTAGTCAAGCTTAGGCAGTAAATGAAGCCATCAAATGTAGAAAGCTGGACAAAATGTGTTTGTACAAGGAAGCTGGCCCATGTTCAAGTCCCAGCAAGAAGCAGAACTTGGCAGTTTCAGCCACATGGTGATGGCTTTAAAGTAAACAAAACAAGAAACATGTTGTAGAATATCCTTCCTTAACTAAGGAAAGCTTCTAAGAACAAGCATATTTTAGGGGTATCTCTGCAAGGAACACCTAGAGAGTTCATTGTACGAAGCTGTAAATGTGAAGCCTGGATTGTCTTGGAGAGCTCACGATGTTGGGCATGCCAGAATCATGTGGTGTGATACCTGTCCAGAAATGCTGCTAACACCGGGCGTGGTGGCGCACGCCTTTAATCCCAGCACTCGGGAGGCAGAGGCAGGCGGATTTCTGAGTTCGAGGCCAGCCTGGTCTACAGAGTGAGTTCCAGGACAGCCAGGGCTAAAGAGAAACCCTGTCTCGAAAAACCAAAAAAAAAAAAAAAAAAAAAAAAAAAAGAAATGCTGCTAACAGGGAGTGGAACCAGTCAAGGAGAAAGAAGTATGTTGGATTCAACAAAAATGAAACAAGTTGAAGATCTTGAGTGCTTTGATATTATATGTGGAGATGCAGAATTTGGAGGTTTTCTTGCTGATTTTCAGTTTCCATTGGTCCAGAGTTTCCTCACTGTCCTCCCTTTCCTTCTTTTTGAAACTGTAATTTATATGCTGTGCCACTGTTTGTTGGATGCATGTGATATGCTTTTCATTTTGACTTTATAAGGGATTATAATTAAGAGATTACATGAATCTCAGATGACACTTTCAACTGTAAATTATTGAGAATGGGATAAACTCTAGGGACTTTTGAATTTGAACTGAATGCAGCTTTGCATAATGACTGCCAGGGAATGAAATTTAATGGTTTGAATGAAGGTGGCTCCATTGGCTTATAAGGAGTGACACTATTAGACAATATGGCCTTGTTGGAATAAAAATTTCCTTGTTGTAGAAAGTATGTCACTAATGGTGGTGGTTTACATTTCAGATGTTAAAGCCAGGCCCAGTGTTATTCTTTCTTCCTGCTGCCTCTCAATCTGGATATAGAATTTTCAACTACTTTTCTGGTACCATGTCTGTTTGCATGCTACCATGCTTTCTGCAAGATAACAATGGCTTAATCTCTGAACTGTAAAGAAGCCCAATTAAATGTTTTTCTTTATAAGAGTTGCCATGATCATGGAGTCTTTTTCCTGCAATGAAAAACCATTGCTAAGACAGTGTGCAAACAATAGAAAAACATTTTCAGAAATAAAAAATCATTTTAGAGAATGTCTAAAACCAAGGAAAATTATGCATATTATGTGAAAAAGGCAATTTTCAGACTAGGCAAAAACTAATTTCTTCATATTTGACTGTAGTTAAAAGACTAAATATACAGAAGTAATAAAATATATTGAAGGATTAAATTGAAAAAAAAGTCAATACAGACCAATCATCTATAACAGCAATTTTCTCAAAGGAAAAATTAAAAAAAAAAAAACCAAAAACCATAAAATCTGAAAGATAGCAGCCAGTTTAGTTTACTATACCCAATGAACCTATCAGTCATAGCTGAGGAAAATAAAAACTTTGCAGGACAAACACAGAATAATGAATTCAAGAGCAGCAGTAAAACTCTATAGTGGATAAACAATAGAATCCTTGCCTGAAAAGAGAGATATCCATATGCTATAATACAACAGGGAAGTGTAATATATGGTAAAGTATTGCTAAACCAAAGAGGATTAAGAAATTATAAAATTCCATAGAATTAACAAAATGTCAGCAATTAATATACTTCTTTTAATAATAATTTTGAAAATATTCAAGGACTCAGTTCCCAACTAAAAAACACAGATGGTTGGATTTGGTTATAAAATGTGACCACTCTTTTCTTTTTATTTTATTTTATTTATTTTTTATTAGATATTTTCTTTATTTACATTTCAAATGCTATCCCAAAAGTTTCCAATACCCTCCCCCCCCCTCCCCGCCCTGCTCACATACTAACCCACTCCCACTTCTTGGCCCTGGCATTCCCCTGTACTGGGGCATATAAAGTTTGTAAGACCAAGGGGCCTCTCTTCCCAATGATGGCCAAATAGGCCATCTTCTGCTACATATGCATCTAGAGACATGAGCTCTGGAGGTACTAGTTAGTTCATATTGTTGTTCCACCTAAAGGGTTGTAGACCCCTTCAGCTCCTTGGGTAATTTCTCTAGCTCTTACTTTGGGAGCCCTGTGTTCCATCCTATAGATGACTATGAGCATCCCCTTCTGTATTTGTCAGGCACTGGCATAGCCTCACTGGAGATAGTTATATCAGGGTCCTTTCAGTAAAATCTTGCTGTCCTATGCAATAGCGTCTGGGTTTGGTGGCTTATTATGGGATGGATCCCCGGGAGGGGTAGTCTCTGGATGGTTCATCCTTTCATCTTAGTGCCAAACTTTGTCTCTGTAACTCCTTTCATGGGTGTTTTGTTCTCTATTCTAAGAAGGAATGAAGTATCCATTCTTTGGTCTTTGTTCTTTTTCAAAGAATCTTATCTTATAAACTAAGACTGATGCAACTTTAGAGGGAAAGAATGAAATAACAGAATTCAAAGAAATCTAACCAGAGAACTGTTTATTATAATATGTGCAAACATAAACTTCAAAACAAAGTAAGAATAGACTTTTTCAAAGGTCACTTTCCACTGAATATGTAATCTGTGAGAAAGATATATTTACCAAATTGGGGTATACCCAATTCTTAAAATAAATGGTACTAGATGTAAATATACATAATTAAATCAACAAAGTAACAGTGAGCAACATCAATATTCCACTTTCACCAGTGGTCAGAATATACTAGTCAAAAATAAGCCAAAAGAATTGACTTATTTTCATCATAGACTAAATGAATCCTATAGAACAATTCATTCAAATACTACCGAATATATATTTGTTAGGAATATTTTATAGGAAATTTAAAATCATTTATTCTATTCTATGTGATCACAATGGACAGTAATGAAAATCGATAGCAAAAGAATCTAAAGTACCTATACATACTCATGGGAATTAAACTATACATCATTTATGATGAATGAGTCATTAAGTAAATCAAGAATGAAATAAAATAATTTCTATGGAAATGAAATCATAATATACCAAAACCCATGAGATAAAATAAAATCAGTCTCAAGAGGGATGGTTATAGCTAAAATTCCTTATACTAAACTATTAGGGATATATTATATAAATAAGCTAATAATATACTATAGGACATTGGAATGTCCATAGAAAGATAAGCTCTAAATACATAAAAGTAGTTAAAAAGGATGAAAATTAATTAAATATAATTCCCATATTTATAGAGAATCAAAGAGTTGATTCTCTAAAAACATAAATATGATCAACAAATATTAGGCCAGACAAACCAACCAACACACAGAGAAGACCCTGTATTATTTTATATGTCCCTAGAATATTCATGACTAAGAGTTCCAAGAAAAGTGTAGCACATATGATGCTGGAGTTTTTATTTGGTAACTTACAGTTTCTGTAAGAAACATTTTCTCGTGTGTAGAATATTCAACTGTCCCAGAAACATTGGTGTAAGGCTGGTCATTTTTCTTTTTATTGTGTTTTCAGTTTTGTGAAAAATCATTTGACTCTTCTTCCTTTATTCCATTCATTTATGTGTCTCTACTTTTCTGCTATGAACATGAAACAATTTGATTATATCTAAATAATTTATTTTTGACAACCCTATAAGCAAACTGTAGACAGGTGCTAGTGTACCTGTGTTCTCAGGACATTTTTTGCCCCCAGAAGGTAAATTCCCAGAACAACAGGAACAGATATCCTGGATATGGTACTTGAGCACCAAAAATCAATGAATATGCACAGGTAGCCCTGGGGAAGCATTTTACTGTACTCTTCCTGAGATTGGGAAGAAATTACCAAAAAACAAACAAAGTCTCAAATAATTTCATGCTAGAGCATGTGATTAAGATCTTAAGTTCATCAATCAATTAATCTTAAGTTCATGTATTCAATCAATTAAAATATAATAATTTTATTATTTATAAGCCCCAACTGGATCAAATATTCCAATGCAAAATAAAAATCTATAATTTTTAGAAGAAACCATAGGAAAAATTTTAGGAGTTATGACTCAGTAAAGATTTGATATGATTCCAGAACTCACTATGTGGAAAGAACAGGAAGAATCTGGACTCTTAAAAAATATTGATTAGAAAGTCTTTTCTTGTATGAAAACTAGTACTGACAAAATAAAAGCAAGCAAAGGCCTGGCCTAGACATTTGCAAACAGCCCATGTAGTAAAGAACATGCAGTGAGACTATGTACAGAGTTCAAAAGTGAGTATAAATATCTCCAGATAGAAAATGGGAAAAAGCCAGGCAGTGGTGGCACATGCCTTTAATCCCGGCACTTGGGAGGCAGAGTTAGGTGGATTTTTGAGTTCGAGGCCAACCTGGTCTACAAAAGTGAGTTTCAGGACAGTCAGGGCTATACAGATAAACCCTGGCTCAAAAAACAAAGAAGAAGAAGAAGAAGAAGAAGAAGAAGAAGAAGAAGAAGAAGAAGAAGAAGAAGAAGAAGAAGAAGAAGAAGAAGAAGAAGAAGAAAGAAAATAGACAAAAGACATTTGAGTGAAGAAAATACATAGATGAGAAATAAATTCATGGGTGTGTATTCAGCTCTGCTTTCTAACACAAAGTACAAACTTAGATTATTAAGAAATAGCACTGGAATGCCATTCATTGCAATTTTAAAAGCAAGAATAAACAAACACCACTTGACAATAAAACCAACCATCATGGGCTACTCATTAAGGTCTAATTTTAAAAAGCTAACCTTCACAGGTTGTGCTCAGTATGATTCTATTTACAATGAATCCCCAAGGCCACTGCTTCTTCCCAGTAGCTCTGGCAGACAAAGAGCAGCAGGTAGGATAGACCATAATGTGGCTCATTGTGAGAGGTTTGCAGTGGTGGTTGGAACAATTCTGTATGTTGGTTACTATCACTGCTCTAGCAGGATAAGACATGGGAGAATGGAGCAGACAAGTGAGACAGACTACGGGTTGTATCCGGTAGCCAACTATAAAGTTCAAAGCCTTAGACAAATTATGTTCTGAGGATTAAGGAAGACCACATGAGTATACTTCTCCTGAGTTCAAGATATATCCACTCACAATAGCAAGCTGCACATGACAAAAATAGTGTTTATTCATCAAAGCATATAAAGAATTTTGTAAACATTAGCAGTAGCAAGAAATAAAGTATAATGTGAAGTAAATTAACTTCTATCTGTTATACCTGGGAGGCACACATTCCAAGAACAAATCTATGTTTTGAAGAAACTGAAATCACCAATTTCTTGTCTTGTTTTATTGAATGTGTTCTCACAAGCACTCAGAATTCTACCCACTACAGTTTTAGACCATGTTTTATTGTTTGTTTGTTTTTTTAAAGCAGGATATCCAGAGTGGTTTCTATTTGATATTCTGTAAATAAATATAATCGTCACTTGATGTATGTGTAATTCATAAGCAAGAAAATAATAAAAATATTGAATAATATTTGCACAGTGCTTCTGGTTATAATATTAAATTAATTAGAAAAGTCTAGAGAATTGTTTGCAAAGAGACCCATAAAATTAAATGTTCTGGAATCTTGTGGAACATTTACCCATATTTGCCTGTAATGCTGTGATGTCTTATATAAATGAGTAGTTATTCAAATTCCAAGGAAAAAATTAAACTTAGTCCCTTTTTCAGATGAAATGATGAGTCTATTACAGTCCCAAAGTCCAGACTCAAACAGAGAGTCATTTGTAAATATAACAGACTATCAATTTAAATAAATTTTAGTGAAATATAAAAGCATAAACTTGTTTTTTAAATAACTGATATGTAAGTTTCTTTTCCATTATTTATCAGTAAAATATCTATTTGCCCTTATTACAATTCTTACAATTTGTCTCTTTCATATTGTCTTTTTTATATGAAATAAGTATTTAATACAAATTTTTTATTAATCATTTTATTTGTATATACTTCAAATGATATTCCCCTTCCTGGTTACCCCACCATAGACCTCCCCATTCTATTCCCCCTCCCCCTTCTTTGCCCCTATGAGGGTGCTCCTTTACCAACTTACCCACTGGGCCTTACTGCTCTAACATCCCTCTACTCTGGGGTATCAAGCCTCCACAGGAGCAAGAGCCTCCCCTCCCATTGATGTCAAATAAGATCATTTTCTGCTACATATCTATGTAGAGCCATGGCTTCCTCCATGTATATTCATTGGTGGTTTAGTCGCTGGGATATTTGGGTGTTCCGGTTAATTGATATTGTTCTTCCTATTGGGATGCAATCTCATTCAGCTCCTTCAGTCCTTTCCCTAGCTCTTGCATTTGTATCCCCCAGCTCAGGCCACTGTATTGGTCAGGTGCTCATAGAACCCCTCAGGGAACAGCCATATTAGGCTCCTGTCAGCAAGCTCTAAAGGAGGGTTGGTGTCTGCAGATGGGATGGATCCCTAGGTGAGGCAGTCTCTGTATGGCCTTTCATTCAGTCTCTGTTCTACATTTTTGTCCTTGTCTTTTCTTTGGACAGGAACATTTGTGGATTAAAAATTTTCAATTGCGGGCTGTGCCTATTTACTGGAGATGGTCTTTACAGGTTGTATATCCCCTTTGTTGGGAATTTTGGCTAAAGTCATAGTCATCCCCACTGGGTCCTGGTGGCCTCTTGCTTCTCTAGCATTTGGGACTTTGTAGTGGCTAACACCAGTTCCCCATCTCTCACTGCTACATGTTTCCTCCTTTTTCTCCAAGCCGTAAAAGCAAAATATCTTCAAAACTCATAGATGAAGTCCCACCTAACTCCATAGTCCCTTACCCCCAACCATCTACCATCTAACAACTTTGTAATATTTGAGACTTTTTTTTTTTTTTTTTGGTTTTTTGAGACAGGGTTTTGAGACAGGGTCTCTGTATTGCCCTGGCTGACCTGGAACTCACTTTGTAGACTAGGCTGACCTTGAACTCAGAAATCCACCTGCCTCTGCCTCCCCAATGCTGGGATTAAAGGTGTACACCACCACGCCCAGCTTTGTGACTCTTTTTCAAAAATTAACCCCACCTCCCATGCTACTCAGGAGTCTGATACAGAACTAAAAACCTAAGCCGCTCAAGCATTCCCAGTTAATATCAACCCCAGCCATAATAAACCTCTTAGTTTGTACCTACTCTAATACTTAGACTTAAAAAAAACTCAGGGAGGCAGTAAAGGAAGATGGCATCCATGCACCCTGGACAAAATCTCTCCTACAGAGCCATATTGCCAACTTAAATACCTCCCAAGATTGGAGAGATACTTGATGTTCTGCTCTTTCAGGACCAATGTTTTTTGAATGGGAAGCCTTATTTCAAGATGAATGCCATCAACAAGTCAGGCAAAACAGGGGCAGAGGTGACACCCCATGGGGTTATAATGAACTCTTTGGCCTGGAAGACTTTTCTTCTGGAGCACAGCAGGCAACTCAGCCAGCAGGGTACTATGAGCAGGTCTGCCTCTGTTGGACCCAAGCTTGGGATAGGCTCATTCCACCCTCAGGGTCACAAGACCCTGCCTCCTCCCTGCTCTCTCTCCATCAAAAGCTGGGAGAACACCTATCTGATTTTATTCTCAGAACTAAAATGAGCCTAGAAAGAAAAATTCCCACCCCCACAGCCAGAAACCTCCTTCTTAAAACCATTGTATGGGAAGACATGACTTTTGAAATTAGACTTGCTTGCCAGGGTTCCAGGAGGAACATCATGATAGATGGATTGTGGCAACCAGAGATATAGGAACTGTATCACACTAGATTACATCTGTGCCTCAGGCATTTGTAACAGCAATAAAAACAGAAGAAATCTGCTTCAAATGTGGAGAGGCAGGACACTGGAGGAATGAATGCCCACAAAACCTTCTCCACCTAAGAGATTCTAATCCCCCTAAGACAATATGCCCAGCACTGCAAAAAGGTTTCCACTGGAAGAGATACTGTACTGCTGTATATGATAAGGATTGTAAGCCACTGGAACCTTTAAATTCCAGAAGGGGCAGCCCTCAGCTCCAACAGTAAGGATGACTACTCCCATAGAAACCTTATGGATATCCAGCATCTCAGAAGGCTCCCATCGAAAATTAACCATTAAAATAGATAATAAACCATTCAAGTGCCTTATTGATACTGGAGCAGGCAGGACATTTCTAAGTCAGCAAGAGATCCCATGTGACTGACAACTGATCCCTGGGCTCCAGCTCCTAGGCATAGGGGGTACCACTCACACATTCATCACCAAAGAAGGCTACAGGTAGGAATACCTGGATGGAGCTACCAGCCACATGTGACCCCCCCTGGTGGCTCAAGTAGCCTCCAATCTTCTAAGAAGAGATATCTTACAATCCTTAGAGGTGGTTCTTACCACCCACCCAGAAAGAGACAACAATAACAATAGAGGACATTACCTGTAAAGATAATAAATACCCGAGGAGACCCTAAAAACCCTTCTATAAGTCAACCCCAATTATAGGGACCACTGTCATATTTAGTGCTTCCTGCCTTGATTGGCTTTCTGATGAGGCTATCTGGGTTGAACAGTGGCCTCTATCACGGTAGAAGCTTAGAGCTCTCATACATCTGGTAGAAAAACAGGTGTTGCTACAACATCTCCATCCCTCCTGCAGTCTATGGAACACCTCTGTGTTTGCTATAAAAAAGAGTTCAGGGTGGGGTGGGATGGGGTGGAGATTATTACAAGATCTGAGGACAATTAACAAAACCATGCAAGTCTGGGGCTACCCACAAAGAGGGCTACCCCACATCTCAGCCATCCCTACCAATGTTCCCCTGTTAGCAATAGACATAAAGGACTGCTTCTTTTTCCATCCTCTACTCCAAGACTGCAAATCCTTGCATTCTCAGTACCCTCATTAACGACTCTGGCCCAGCCTCACAATATGAATGGACTGTTCTCCCTCAGGGAATGGCTAACAGTCCAAACATTTGTCAGGAGGCTGTGGCCACTGCATTGAAACCCTAATTAGATGAAGGATCTGTAGCAGTAATATATTACTTTCCTGAGGATGAATCTTCCAATTCAAAGAACTACCCAACTACTCCCCCCAATATAAAGAATTATATGCCACCTATCTAACACTAAAAGAAGCCAAGGGCCCCTTAACCACGTTTCAGACAGTGTATATGCTGTCAATTTGCTCCCCTGGTTGTCAAGATCCTTCATTAAACTGGACACAAACATACTTTCCCCTCTACTCATAAAATCTCCACCATTCTACAGGAAAGAGACTTCCCCATCTACATCCAGCATGTCCAATTTCACCTGCCAGGTCCTATATCTGAGGGAAATGCACTCACTGACCAAATTGCCTCAACATGGGACATTTATGGCCTCCACTGCACAAGCAAATAAATTTCATACCCACAAATATAATGGGGCTTCATGCTCGCTTCCCCCACATCCCTCTTGCTCAACTTCAAAGGATAATAAAAACATGCTCCTCTTATGCATTCCTCATTACCACCCCAGCATTACAAATGATGGGCTCCAATACACATGGACTTAAGTCCAATGCCTTATGGCAAAATGATATAACCCATATTGCCCAATTCGTTAGGAAAAGAAAATGTTTTTGTCACCAGTAGATACATACTTGCATTTTATATGGGCTACAGCCCAAACAGGTAAAAATGCAAAAAGGATGTTTCACCATATGCTCTCCTCCTTTGCCATCATGGGCAGTCCTCAACAGATAAAAACTGGGGGATGGAGAGATGGCTCAGCGGTTAAGAGCACCGACCGCTCTTCCTGAGTTCAATTCCCAGCAAACACATGGCGGCTCACAACCATCCGTAACGAGATTTGGCTCCCTTTTCTGGAGTGTCTGAAGGCAGCTACAGTGTCCTTACAGATAAAAACTGATAATGACCCTGCCTTTACTAGTTATCAATTCAAAACCTTCTGCACACACTGGGAAATTGCCCATCATACAGGAATTCTCCATAACCCCCAAGGCCAAGGAATAAGAGAAAGAACACATCAAACCCTAAAGGTCCAACTCCTAATACAAATGGCAACCACCTATACCCATAATGTACAATTAATGATGGCTCTGACAACACTAAACATATTTAACATCTACAAAACTCCAAACATTCTCCTATCTCCCTCCATTGGCACACACCAAAATTAACGACCCCTATACTAGTATAATGTCGAGATCCTTTGGATGGAATTTGGAAGGGATCAGACCCCTTCCTTACAACCGGAAGGGGTTTTACTTGTGTTTTTCCATAGGACCAGCCTAAGCCTACCTGGGTCCTTGCCAGAAATGTCCAATACTACCCCACCAATCAAGAAGATGGCCCTTCTTAGAATGGGGATTAAAATATTCATGGAAGGAGTTACAGAGACAAAGTTCAGAGATGAGACAGAAGGAAGGACCATCCAGATACTGCTCCACCCTGGGTTCCATCCCATAAACAACCACCAAACCAAGACACTATGGCATATGCCAGCAAGATTTTGCTGACAGGACCCAGATATAGCTGTCTTTTGTGAGGATATGCCAGTGCCTGGCAAATACAGAAGTGGATGCTCACAGCCATCTACTGGAGGGAACACAGGGCCCCCAATGAAGGAGCTAGAGAAAGTATTCAAGGAGCTAAGTGAGTCTGCAACCCTATAGGAGGAACAACAATATGAACTAACTAGTACCCCTCAGAGTTTGTGTCTCTAGTTGCATATGTAGCAGAAGATGACCTAGTCGGCCATCATGGGAAGAGAGGCTGCTTTCTCTTCTATTAGATTCAGATCATATGGTTTTATGTGGAGATTCTTGATCCACTTGGACTTGAGCTTTGTATAAGCAGATAAGAATGGATTAATATGCATTCTTCTACATGCTGACCACAAGTTGACCTAGGTCATTTGTTGAAAATATTGACTTTTTTCCACTGTATGATTTTGGTTTCTTTGTCAAAGCTCAAGTGAACATAGGTGTGTGGGTTTATTACTGGGTCTTCAATGGTATAGCATTGAAGACCCAGTAATATTAGTATTATCATTGATTCATTATATATTCTAAAAATTGTTTTGAAATTTGATAGTTTCTTATATTTGTCATGCAGATTATTCTTTTATCCACTCTCTCTAATTAATGTAGAGATAAATCAGATATTTTTAATGTTTCCACTGTTTTCAGCTACCAAATGTTTTCATGTTAAGGCTGATTATTTTTCCAAGTTCAAGCACAATTATATAGAGTCAAAAAGCATTAGGCAAGCTGTAAATCACAAGATAACTTACAGAATAGAATTGTGACCAGCAAAGCATAGTGGAAATGATGTTCATTGAGATAGCTTGGTGTAAAATTCAGCCAGCCACTGGATAGACACATAGCCACATGTTGAGAAATTGCTTTAGACAAAGAATATGGAAACCCAAATTAATGGAGAAATAATGTTTAGAACAGAGATTAAAAGATGTAAACTAAGTAATCCACATTTTAAAAATTCAGAAAAGTAGGTAGATTTATAAAACATCAAGTCTGCATTCTATAAGCCGGGGGTTGGGAATTCTGGAAGAAAAAGTAAAACATCTTAAAGTGATAAATATGTCGTGTATTTTTAGTATGGCTTAAGGCAAGCCTGCCTTTCCAAGGATGGTTCTGATAACCTTAATGATGATCCTTTGGCCAGATCATAGTTCAGCTGAATAGGATTGAGCCCACCTTGATGGAAATTTATTCATTGCTATAACATTTCTTCCTCTGAAAAAGAAGATCTAAAGTTATTGAGGAATTACATTTTCCCATGAAGAGGTAGGGTAAGAGGTAAACCTAATTGAGATGATGGTTGATTTGGCATTTCAGAGATTAATGGAAGTGCCTGACTCTGAATGTGTTCCCTTCCCCCTCCATTTGGCTGATCTGAAAGGCCTCCAAGACTCATTAGTATAACGGCCAGGATCACACTCCCTAGACATTATGCTTAAAGCCATGGCCTTATATCTAGGCATTATCAATCAATAATGGTTTCTTTGATTAAAATATGGTGACCAGATACAGGATGTTACCTTGGCTTCAGTAAGTACTGTAGCACCTACAGGTAGCTACAAAGACACCACTATTGTTTAAAACTAAATATTGAATGACAGTTAATATTCTTGTCTCATTAAAAGCCATCTGTGTGGTTCCTCACACTGCAATTTTAGCCACTATGACAGTTATCAAAATGCCTAAAATAGATCCTTGATTCATCTCTCTCAAAAGCAGGCATAGAGGACAAAGAAAAATGAAGAGGAGCCCAACAGATGAATGATCTTGTTAACCTCAGACTTGTAATGCTGGATTGTGTGTGTGTGTGTGTGTGTGTGTGTGTGTGTGTGTGTGCTTTTATTTCTAATATTTTTATCAAGACACCAGTCCAAGAACTTCTCTTTCCCCTTACACCTGCCTATTGCACAGTTTATTTGTTAAAGAAATTTTCCTGGAAGTCTTCCATGATTGTGTTCAATGTGATGTGAAGATCTGATTTCCCATCCATCAGTCAGCTTGCTGATTTAACAGAACGTAACATAGTTTAAAAGCAATATGAGCATATTTCTTATTTATGAAGTTCAGGAAGTCCAAGATTGGACTGGAACATTCAATGTTCACTGAAGACTGTGTCCTGATTTGTGCAGTGCCTTCTTGCTTTGTTCTTCCATAGAATGAGTTACAAGAGATCTGGTACTGACTTCTTACAAAATTTTTCCTTATAAAACTTTCACTTTGAGTTCTAGGATCTCAACATTTGAACATATATTTGGACAGTAACAAGCAGCTATCTGCCTTTCCTGAAAGATAGAACTGATGTCTCTTTCCATTGCTTGCACCCCTGGGAAGTAGAGTTGACTCCTCCTGTATAGATAAACAGGCATGCTTACAGTTTGCCATAATAAAGCTAATATCTTCCTCTAAAGCTCAGGTCAGTTTCATGTAGCCCTCCAAGGATTTGATGTCTTTTATCATAATGCAGTGCTATCTAGCCCTCTTTTGAAAGTTCATTCAGAATTGAGGATCAGAAACAGTACAAAAATAATGATGCTATGGCATCATATTCTCTCTCTCTCTCTCTCTCTCTCTCTCTCTCTCTCTCTCTCCTCTGTGTCTGTGGTGTGTGTTTGTGTGTGTGTGTGTGTGTGTGTGTGTGTGTACATGAGTAGTATTACTATGATTAATAGTGGTTATTTTTGTCAGGGACTGTCAAAGCCTCACAGGAGACAGCTATATCAGGGTCCTTTCAGCAATATCCTGCTGGTGTATGCAGTAGTGTCTGCATTTGGTGGCTGATTCTGTGATAGACCACCCGGGTGGGGTACTCTCTGGATGGTCCATAGCTGTCTCCTGTGAGGCTTTGACAGTCCCTGACAAATACAGAAGTGGATGCTCACAGTCATCTATAGGGCAGAACACAGGGTCCCCAATGTAGGAGCTAGAGAGAGTATCCAAGAGCTGTAGGGGTCTGTAACCCTATAGATGGAACAACAATATGAACTAATCAGAACCCCCAGAGCTCATGTCTCTAGCTGCATATGTATTAGAAGATGGCCTAGTTGGCCATTATTGGGAAAGAAAGGCCCTTGGTCTAGCAATGTTTATATGCCCCAGTACAGGGGAATGCCAGGGCCAAGTAGTGGGAGTGGGTGGGTAGGGGAGCAGGGCAGGGGGAGGGTATAGGGGACTTATGAGATAACACTTGAAATGTAAATGAAGAAAATATCTAGTAAAAAACTAGTGATTATTCTTTGTCAAAAATATTCACCTTTTCACCAATACCCAGACAGTTATAAGCCTGCAAATAAGAAATGTTAAGAGCCACCATGTCCTTGGCAAGTCATGTCTAATTGAATATTCATTTTTTAATATTTTAACAAATCTTAATTTGACATTTTAATTGATGTATGGCACATATCTGAATTAGCTATAAAAGAAATAAAAAGTGCAAAAGTGGAACAACCAGACCAGACTTGTCAGGCTTAATTTTCCTCTGACACTCAAATGTATGAAATGGCAAAACATAACTTCCTGGTTTCCATGTAAAATATGATATTTGATATGAGAAAATACTACATAGCCATACTTTGTCATAGAATGTTTGTGATATGTAAGTGAGATGGTACATGTGCAGTACCTGGTATGATTTAATCACATTGCATTGTTCTACTAAACTGAGGGTCAACAATTTTACTGTCCTCAGTAAACACTATCTTTGTTCTTAAATGAGAATATAATTATTTAACTATGTGTGAGTGTGTCAGGAGACATTTAGGAAAAGCTAAAGGCTTGTAGATGACTTTCTGGACATGGCAACGTTGTTTCACATGGGTGTGAATTGCAAGGCTTTCAGAAATCTCATTTCAGGGTTGATTCTTAACAGTGATATGCCCTTCCTGTCATTATTAAATGAATATAGCCATTTCTGCTCTGATGAGCATATTTTGTCCAGATCAACAAAGATTTACTGTCTTGTAATACTGATGTTATATAGACAAATGGATGGTTTCTTAATACCTAATGATGACTTTACCAAAATGCCTAAATTCATATTAATAATTATTGAGCCCTTTATAATAAAGACTGAACTTAGAGATTTCTGTGATATAAAAGCTGCAATCAGGACCCGGTGAATCTTCATCAGTCTTGAGTTAAATACACTTCAGAAAGCAAAGAGATTTATGATTTAGGAATTCTTTCCTTTAGGCTATAAAACAATTAACTAAAGGTCACAAACTGGGATTGAGTCTTTTATTATTAGGTTCAAAGAAAGAAGATAAAATGTTGACTGGATTTATCTATATAAAATTTCAATATTAACTGAGACATAAGAATTATAGTTTTTAATTCTCAATGAAACTGGGGAGCTAGTGACAGATAATGGATGTCTAGTTAGATAACTAATTTTAATGAAAACAAACGTAATGGTTGTAAGCTTCTTATTCAATTTGTGATTCAAATTTATGTTTGAACTTGCAAACTTTTGAAGTTTGAAATATCATGTCATCATGTGTCCTGGGAAAGTATAAAACTAGGAATGATGATATTAACAGGGTGCAGAGGAAGAATAGAAAGAAAGAGAGCAAAAGCAAAATAGAAGCTTTGCAGAGATGGGGAACTGATCAGATAATGACAAAGATGACAGCAGAATTAAGGAGGCAGGAGGAGAAAAGAGACTAAGAGGAGAAGGAGCTGCAGGGAGAGCAGAAAGCAGGCTTTTTGTAAAATGAGATGGATTACTTAATTCATTTAGCAATGAAAGGGTAAACTGTCTTTCTTTCTCTATGCAATAAAGGTTGAAACTTAATTTTCATCCAGAATTTCATCTTTCTGTGCTGGTGCTTGGGCTTTTGCTCCATAAATATATGTAAGTATATAAATATGTGTGTAAGTATGTAAGTATAAGACAAGTGGCTGGACCCAACAAGAATGTCTGAATGTATATAAATATATGTGTGTGTCTATGCATAGATGCCTGTGTAAAAATTATTCTTTCTGGGAGAGCATCTTTCAGTAGTTGACAGGGAACTAGTGAAATCCCATCTTGGGGCCAGGCTGCTAAGGACCTGCAGTGAAAAGATAAAAGAAACAACTTTACCTAATCCCTTGCTGTTAAACAACTGAATGTTAATTGCCAGAGATGTGCAGCTTCTACTCCAGAGTAACTTAGAAATTAAAATTTCTGGTCTCTGTAAACACTGTAAGTAAAGGAGCTTCTGTCCTCTGAGTAATTTAGGATTAAAATGGAGAATTATCAAGCAGAGAATAATAGTGTAAGGAAGAGTTAAGTTTTCTAGCCCTAATCAAGCACAGAGACTTATAAAATAAATTATGGAGAAACAGTTAAGTTTATCACTTATTGAAACATAAAAAATGAATAGTTAATAAAGAGTTGTCTTAGCACTTATTGAAGAAAAAACAGTAAGAATTGTCAATTTTTAGTGCTAATTTAAGCACAGAATAATAAAAAGAATAAGAATGAAGTCTATAGTACTAGATAAATCAGAGTTATAAAGTCTAATAAAGCACAGAGACTCATGAAGTAAAAAGAAACCTGTAGTTTTCATCCACACAATAAGCAAAAAAAGTGTTTAGATTTTTAAAAGCTATCAACTTCAGCTTCCAGCATAATTAAAGTGTTAAAAGTCCAGAGATCATCAGTCTATTGATCTGCATATATCTTACATCTGTGCCCCTTCAGTTCTTTTCCCTAAGGCTGGGCAGAGGCACCTGGCAAGTGCATGTGTGAGTTTTTGTTTATGTGTCTGTGTTTGATTCGCAGAAGTCAAAAGAGGTTACTGTAAGATCTCTTTGAACTGGAGTTACAAACTGAGCTGCCCAGCAAAGGCATCCTCCTAGCCCAGGAATTTACTTTTCTCTATAGCTCTCAAGGTCCATTACTGAAGTGCTAGCAGTATTTCTCAGTGAAAGAAGGCTATAATAGGTGGTGTTAAAAATGTGCACATTGAATGAGTCTCATTCAGTAATGAGTGCTTTGCCATGTGTTCATTGTTAATAAATACGTTATACATAGCAAGTTAAATAAGGTATTTTAAAATAGCGACACATAAAGCTGTTGATTAATTGATACAAACATGACCAGAGACTTGAAGAAGTGTAGCATGTGTTATTTCCAGTGACTTTATCAAACATAACCATGATGAATGAGATTCGTGTGTGTGTGTGTGTGTGTGTGTGTGTGTGTGTGTGTGTGTGTGTGTGTGAATCTGATGTTTTACCAGTCAATTATAAGACCTTCAATAATTTTGATTTTTAAGTGACCAAAAATAAGCACTTTCCTAAAACAAAACAGAATTATAAACAGCTGATTCACAGTTGATTTCTCAACATCTGCATGGAAAAATTCCTGTGACCTTGATTCTCCATAGGCAGAGAATTTTCGGATTTCATTTCTTTATATAAGGCCTGAGAAATGCACTCTTGTTCTCCAGAATACTAAATCAGAAACACTAGCTGAGGCATATCAGCTTCACAGGTGGCCATTTCTATTCCTTCTTAGGAAATAGACAAGTGATCCCACATATTGAAAATGTTTAGGTATCACTGCAGTTGTCCATGAAGGGTAGATATCAGTTGCTTTAGGAAAAAAAAAAATCAATGTTATTGCAACTAATGTCTCATAATATTTCCAGAATTATTTAAAGTTATATGGATCTTATCTGTTGAATAAATTCTGCAGTGTGGGAGCCAGGTATGGCGATATATCATTTTAGTCCCTGAACTCCTGGAGGTATGTGATTCCCATGTGGCCAAAGCCAATTTGAATTATATAGTGAACTCCAGCCAAGATGTCTGACCTACATAGATAGTTTTACTGCTGTGAACAGACACCATGATCAAAGTAAGTCTTATAAGAGCAACATTTAATTGGGGCTGACTTAGAGATTCAGAGGTTTAGTTCATTATCATCACAGTGGGAATGTGGTAGTGTTCAGGCAAGCATGGTCCAGGAGGAGCTGAAAGGTCTACCTATTGATCTGAAGGCAGTTAGAAGACTGTTTTCCAGGAAGCTAGGACAAGTGTATTAAAGACCATGCCCACAGTAACACACCTACTCCAAGGCCACACCTCTGAAGATTGTCACTCCCTAGGCCAAGCATATACAATCAATCATAATGGACATATCCTGTGTCAAGAGAGAGGAAAAGAGTGAGGGAAAGAGTGAGAGAAAGAGAAGAGAAGAGAGGAGAAGAGAAGAGAAGAGAAGAGAAGAGAAGAGAAGAGAAGAGAAGAGGAAAGAAGAGAAGAGGAAAGAAGAGAAGGGAGGGAGGGAAGGAGAGAGAGAGAGACAGAGAGAGAGAGAGAGAGGAATTTCTTATTTCTAGGTTTATAAGTATCATAAATATTTGGGCATAGTCATTGAAAATCAAAATAATCCAATAACCCCATTAAAAATAGGGTACAGAGCTAAACAAAGGATTCTCAACTGAGGAATATCAAATGGCCAAGAAGCACCTAAAGAAATGTTCAACATCCTTAGTCTTCAGGGACATGCAAATCAAAACAACCCTGAGATTACACCTCACACCAGTCAGAATGGCTAAGATCAAAAACTCAGGTGACAGCAGAAGCTGGTGAGGATGTGGAGAAAGAGGATCACTTCTCCATTCCTGGTGGATTGCAAGCTGGTACAACCACTCTGGAAATCAGTCTTGCAGTTCCTCAGAAAATTGAGCATAGTACTACCTGAGGACCAAATTATACCACTCCTGGGCATATACCCAAAAGAAGTTTCAAAATATAACAAAGACACATACTCCACTATGTTCATAGCAGCCTTATTTTTAATAATCAGAAGCTAGAAAGAACCCAGATATTCTTCAATAAAGGAATGGATACAGAAAATGTGGTACACTTACATGCCACGGACATCCCAGTGCAGAGCTTGGCAGGCCTAAAAACCTACAAGCACTCATGAGACACATGGGTTTCAAAAGAAACTCATTCTCCTGGGTAGACATTCTCACAAGCAGATTTATCCCTGCACAGTCTGGCATATGGATCTACATGTTTGTTTAGTAGGAACTTTTATATTAAGCACAGAATGAATCCTGACATAAGCTAAGACTTCCAGCGTTCCAATGGTCCTAGAGAATTCTTGATTTTCAGAGGGTATTCAGATAACTCTCTAGGGACAGGGAGACTAATTAGCATTACATAGGAAGAAGCCAAAGCAGCTCAGAGCTGGCCTGCAGAATGTTTGAAAGGGCAATCACTTCAAGGAATAGATAGAGTTCCCACTGAGAAAGGTATCTTAATTACAGCCAGGTAGAAACAGACTACTTTGCAGACTAAAAGCAAGTTGGTAAACTCCTCTTTCTTTAGAATCTACCTGGGCCTAGGAGATAAGAGGCCCACTAGTGCGGAATCCCCTACTGCTAGTTTTCACAAGGCTCAAAGGAAAGGCACAAATTGTGACTAGAGTGTGAAATCCTTAGCTGACCCTAGGCAGAGCTGTTTTATCTTTACTGTAAACATACCTGGTTCCTGTAAGTCCTTTTGATGTATTCATTCCTATTGTATTGTGTCATTGTAACTTGATGGATGTACCTCGCCTGGTTTCTTCCCCACTGTATAAAAGTTTGGTGCTCAATCTCACAATTACACTCAGATTCATACTCCCTTGTGTGGTCTGTTTGTCATTCACCGAATCCTGCCCACTTGCTTCAGAGAACTCTGACATACGCAGACAAGGGATCCAGAGGGTCTGCAACACTTATACAATGGAGCTATTAAAAACATTGACTTAATGAAATTCATAGACAAATGTATGGAAGTAGAAAATATCCTAAGTGAGGTAACCCAATCACAAAAGAACACACATGTTATGCGCTCACTGATAAGTGGATATTAGACCAAAAGCACAGAATACCCAAGATACAATTCACAGACCACATGAAGCTCAAGAAGAAGGAAGGCCAAAGTGTGGATGCTTCAGCCCTTGTTAGAAGGGTAAATAAAAATACTCAAAGGAGAAAATACGGAGACAAATTGCAGAGCAGAGACTGAGGAAAAGGCTATCCAGAGACTGCCCCACTTGGGGATCCATCCCATATACAGTCACCAAACCCAAACACTATTGAGGATGCTTAGAAGTGCATGCTGTCAGGAACCTGATAGAGCTGTCTCCTGAGAGACTTTGTCAGAGCTTGAAAAAACTAAGGTGGATGCTCACAGCCAACCATTGGACTGAGCACCTGGACCCCAATGGAGTATTTAGAGAAAGGACTGAAGGAACTGAAGGGATTTACAACCCCATAGGAAGAACAACAATATCAACCAACCAGACACACGCTCAGAGCTCCCAGGGACTAAACCACTAACCAAAGAGCAATCCATTGCTATAGCCGCATATGTAGCAGTGGATGAGCTTGTTTGGAATCAATGGGAGGAAAGGCCCCTTGGTCCTGTGAATGCCCTAGTGTAGGGAGTGCCAGGGTAGGGAGGCAGGAGTAGGTGGGTGGGTGGGAAAACACCCCCATGGAAGCAGGGAGACCTGGAATGAAATAGGGGGTTTTCTGGAGGGGCAACCAGGAAAAGGGATAACATTTGTAATGTCGATAGAATATCCAATAAAAGAAGAGAAAAGAAAAAAGAAAAAAGAAAGAAAATTAACGTAACTAATGATTTTAACCACTTGTTTTATATCAGCTGTGGGTCAATTAAAATCAGTTACTTTGTTATGATTTTACATGAATTGTGAGGTATTATAAATTTGCATTCAATGGGTATAATCTGAATTATGAAATTAATTTTATGTGATAATAAGTTTTTTCTTACTTCATCTGTTACACTCTCCTTTTCATTAAGGGTATTTCAGCCTTAAATTTATATTACTTGTAATATTTATACCTGTTGTAATATATTTAATAATCAAACATTTAATTAGAAAAGAATTCTAGGAATAATATTTTTCTATGGCCTATAATGGATTTCATTTATTCTAACAAAATTTTCAAGTTTTTATGAGTGTGACTTTTTCTCCTAGGTCATTGAATTGGAATTCAGAGTAATTTTTAATCACTAAAAAATTAGTTATTTTAAGCATTGATATCTTCATATTCCACCATTTATTTTTAAGTTATTATATTTTTAATGTTTCCAGATTAATTTTATTTTACTTAAATTATCTTATAGACTAATATATATATTTGGAAATATATATTCAGATACTTCATCAATCTAACACTAAGAGAAGATACCAAAACATTCTATTTGTGTAGGCTTTTAGAAAATAGGTTTAATTTTATTCTGAAGAGCATTTATGTTAGTTGGATCTGCTGACACATTTCTTTAATTCTGGTACCTGAGGAACAGAGGTAGGTGAGTTCAAGATCAGCCTGGTCTCCATGTGAAGTTCCTGGCTGCAAAGATTTTTTTTTTTTTAAGATTTATTTTATTTATTATATGTAAGTACACTGTAGCTGTCTTCAGACATTCCAGAAGAGGGCGCCAGATCTTGTTACGGATGGTTGTGAGCCACCATGTGGATGCTGGGATTTGAACTTATCACCTTCGGAAGAGCAGTCGGGTGCTCTTACCTGCTGAGCCATCTCACCAGCCCCAGGTTGCAAAGATTTTTATACCCATTTTTATACTTTGTCTCAAAAACAAATAATACTGTTAAGTTTCAATGCTCAGATAATTAATCTATATGCTTTTGTAAGCTTATATTTTCAAATTCAATTATATTCATTATTCAAACATTTAAAATGTACTTCATGCTCTATTCAAATATATTTTGAGATTTATTTACAAATAGTAGGTCCTTTTCTCTAAAATTCATTCTTGATGTATTTTTTATTAAAAAATTTCTACTATAATTGGGATTTATCTTACTATTGAGATTTATAGAAACAGAATCAGTAACTCTCAGTGAAAATGCCAACACACTGGATAGTTCATCACCCTGTTGTGAAGTTAAGGCATGATAAAATAATCATTTAATTTGAACTGGAAATGGATGAAGGTCAATGATAGTTATTATGAAAATAATACAAAAATACAGAGCTTGTAAGTGCATGAATAGGAACAAGAATACTCCTCTCTTTGGTCACTACAAAATTCATAGCAGTGTATCTCGTGTGTAGTTAAAAGATATGTATATAACCTACAAGGTGTGGGACAGGTCCCTAAGGTAATCTGCGAATAACCATAAATGACAACAATAAATTGATCAGAGAACAAGCACAAATGACTTTTAAGGTAAAGCTGCTATGAATTTAATATTTACTATTAAACATGTTTAAACAAAATGAACTAATTTATTCTAAAAATAAATATTATTAATTTGTAGCATGCAGAATTGATGAATCTTAAGAAGGACAATACTTTGTTTTCATTTTATCCTTACTATGGTAGGATTTACATACTCAATTTACATAACCAGATACTCACCAATGAGATTCTTAGACTGTCTGCCTAAAGAACAAATGATGGCCACATGTTCTTGAGCATCCAGATCATGAAATATCTTATCATTCTATATGCTCCAGTTTCACCAAAAAAAATTTTGATTTTGTGGTTGTTTGAACACGCTTGGCACATTGGAAGTGGCAAAAATAGGAGATGTGGCCTCATTGGAACAGGTGTGGGCTTGTTGGAGGAAGTGTGTCACTGTGTAGGCAAGCTTTGATATCTTCTAGTGTTCAAGCTCCACCCAATGTGAATACCAAGATGTAGACATATTAGCTCCTTCAGTACCTAGTCTTCCTACATGATGCCATGATTCCTGATGATAATGGACTGAACCTCTGAAACCTGTAATCCAGCCCCAATAAAATGTTTGCCTTTATAAGAGTTGCCTTGGATGCAGGGCATGGTGGTGCATGCTTTTAATCCCAGCACTCGGGAGGCAGAGGCAGGGAGATTTCTGAGTTCCAGGCGAGCCTGGTCTACAAAGTGAGTTCCAGGACAGCCAGGGCTACACAGAGAAACACTGTCTCAAAAAAAAAAAAAGAAAAAAAGAAAAAAAAAAGAGTTGCCTTGGTCATCGTATCTCTTCACACAATATAAACTCTAATTAAGACAGAAATCTAGGGCTCTCTCAGAGAATTACTGAATAGAATATCTTTTGCATCCATTTATTTACATTTAAGTAGGATGGTATTGGAGTTCAAGAGAAGACTCAGAGCATGTATTTGCCAAAACAAAGAACTCATGCTTAACTCGAAACATCTACATAAGACAGGTCATAATTTCCTACATATCCAGTTTGAGGAGATATTTTGTTCTCTTCTGACCTCTGTTGGAATCTGCACTCATATACACATGCATGCACACACACCCATACACATACAAGTACACACAAATAAACCAAAATATTTATAAAGATGCTTGTCTTAGTCAGGGTTTCTATTCCTGCACAAACATCATGACCAAGAAGCAGTTGGAGAGGAAAGAGTTTATTTGACTTACACTTGCACATTGCTGTTCATCTCTGAAGGAAGTCAGGACTGGAACTCACACAGATCAGGAAGCAGGAGCTGATGCAGAAGCCATGGAGGGATGTTGCTTACTGGCCTGCTTTCCCTGGCTTGCTCAGCCTGCTCTCTTATAGAACCCAAGACTGCCAGACCAGAGATGGTCCCATCCACAAGGGGCCTTTCCCCCTTGATCAGTAACTGAGAAAATACCCCACAGCTAGATCTCATGGAGGCACTTCTCCAACTGAAGTTCCTTTCTCTGTGATAACTCAGCTGTGTCAAGTTGACACAAAAACTAGCCAGTACAATTGACCCCTTGTCAACTTGACACACAAATGCATCACTGGTAAGCCTCAAACCTTAGTTCTTACTCATCCCCAAGATCTTAAATAACTTAAAAGTCCCACAGTTTTTACATATTAAAAGTTCAATCCTTTTAAAATATCCAATATCCTTTAAAATCCAAAGTCTTTTTACAATTAAAAGTCTCTTAACTGTGGGATCCACTAAAATATTTTCTTCCTTCAAGAGGGAAAAATATCAGGGCACGGTTACAATCAAAAGTATAAATCAATCTCCAACCATCCAATGTCTGGGATCCAACTCATGATCTTCTGGGCTCCTCCAAGGGCTTGGGTCACTTCTCCAGCCATGCCCTTTGTAGCACACACCTTGTCTTCTAGGATCCAGCTGCCTGTACTTCACTGCTGCTGCTGTTCTTGGTGGTCATTCCATGATACTGGCATCTCCAAAATGCTGCTGTCTTCCACTGTAACTAGGCTTCAACACTAGCCTCTCCTAGGCTCTCTTCATGGTGCCAAGCCTCAACTCCTTTGCATGACCCCTTCAGTCCTGGGCCATCAATTGCAACTAAGGCTGCACTTTCACCAATGGCCTTCTATGGCCTCTCACAGTGCCTCCGTGGCCTCAGCTGCTCTGCATGACCCCTTCATGCCTTTAAAACCAGTACCACCTGGGTGACCCTTACACATTACCAAGTCCCACTGCAGCAGGAGTACAACCTTGACTATCTCTGGAACACAGCCTCTTTGTGCTTTCAGAAAACACTTCCCAGAAGATGTCACCTCAACAATGCTGGTCTCTTCTTAATCACTGCTAATTTCTTAGCTCCAGCTAACCAGCATCAATAGTCCCAGTAATGCAAAGCTTTTGCTTTAGTAGTTCTGGTATCTTGTTAATCACAGCTGATTCTTCAGCCCCAGCTAACCAGAACCACAGAATAATGAAACTCCAAAATAGCAATGGCCCTGAAAAGAATCTTTATTTTCCCTCTGAAATTTCACAAGCCAAGCCTCCATCTTCTGCACTGTTCTCAACATTATCTTCCAAGCTCCTACACATCTGACAAAGCTCTTAACACATAATGGATCTTCGAGCCCAGAGTTCCAAAGTCCTTCTACAGTCCTCCCCCAAAACATGGTCAGGTTGTCACAGGAATACCCCACTCTATTGGTATCAATTTGTCTTAGTCAGGGTTTCTATTCCTGCACAAACATCATGACCAACAAACAGTTGGAGAGGAAAGGGTTTATTTGGCTTACACTTCCACATTGCTGTTCATCTCTGAAGGAAGTCAGGACTGGAACTCACACAGATCAGGAAGCAGGAGCTGATGCAGAAGCCATGGAGGGATGTTCTTTACTGGCTTGCTTTCCCTGGCTTGCTCAGCCTGCTCTCTTATAAAACCCAAGACTGCCAGCTCAGAGATGGTCCCACCCACAAGGGGCCTTTCCCCCTTGATCAGTAACTGAGAAAAAACCCCACAGCTAGATCTCATGGAGGCACTTCTCCAACTGAAGTTCCTTTCTCTGTGATAACCCAGCTGTGTCAAGTTGACACAAAAACTAGCCAATACAATGCTATTGGCTGGTAAGATTACTGAAAATTATAAATTATGTTGATTTCTGTCTGTAGATATTATGTTGAAATGTTTATATTAGAAACTTTTTTTGGAAAGAATTCTTCCAACAACAGAAAGGAAAAATCAATAACCTGATGAATTCTTGTCTGAATGCAATGATACGCAACATGTAATAATTTGATTAATAGTTTACCAGGTTTGCAGTGGTTCAAAGGAGATATAGAAACTGCAGTGTCTATTGTTAATCTGTTGACAGGCTAGCAATGTGTGGGCTAATTTTATCCCTCTGATTCTGTACAGCGGCAGTACTCAGTCTGGTAGACAGTCATGAGGAAACAATCACTCTCTAGTGAGAGGTGGTTACCACTTCAAGACATACCTCCTTGCAAGCCAAGGCACATCTATATTTGAAAGCAAATATTTAGCTAGTGTACATGTTTTCCTCATAGTCACCCATTTTAAGCAAATCAGAATTTGTCCAACATCATAATTTCAAGTCTATGTATCAACTATATTTTTATTCATAAGGTGACCACAATCTCTCATAAGTTTAATATCTAAATAAAAATAAGCAGTTTCCATTTCTTACAGGCCAAAGAATATTTTCCCTTCAAATATATTAATTTACTAAGTGAAATAACTTGAAAATCTCCCCTGCACAGTTACCATTTCGTTTAATTATATTCATCATATTCCACAGTTCTGCAGATTCCCCTGGAGTAACACTAAGGACTCTGTATTAATCATTAAAGAGAACCAAGAAATAGCTTTCTCTCCAAAGTAATCACAATAACATGAGAAACGATACCCTGAAGATCACTCCCTAAGAAGTAACTAAAAATGAAATTTCATGCACTACAGACTTGCTATATAATGACTGATTTTTATTTAAAGTAAATAAGTAAAACAGAAATGAAAACTAGAAAGAAGGACTCTCATAGTCTAAACCCAGAACTTCTATAAATTCTTCAAAATAATAGTAAGATGATGGTATACTATATTTACTTGATCCCTGTGCATTCCCTGCCCCCTCCAAATATTAATCCTAAGCATTTACTAAAGTGCAACCATATGGTTTTATTTTCAGCACAGAAAAATCTAAGCAGACAGAAAATCATTTGCTTATGAATCATCAGCCACAAACCAACTGTATTTGGTACATTTCTAGTTTATCTGTGAATAGGCATGTTGCTTCTGGAAATCCTCTCTGCCCTTGCCTTGTGTATTTTAAGAAACTGTGTGTCTAGTCTAATGTCCTGATGTGTCACAGGCATGAAATCTATTTAATTTACCAGCAACTGATATTCACTTTGTGGTTCAATTGGAGTATTTATTAGAAATGGTTTGAGATATTCTTGTTATCGTAGTAAATATTTAAATAAAACTATTACAAAAGTAATAGAACAAGTGCTTCATAAGTTTATCATTCTATATGGATCACACCTGGGAACAGTCTTCTGATGCAACCTTATGGGACCAATGCTAATAACATGAATCTACATTTTTACAGAAACCAAAATAGATTCTGAAGAATAGTCTGACCATGAGTGATAGGGAAGTGAATTGGGTCTTCAAGTTTCTTGCTACTAAAATGCTTGCTTCTTAGACATGCAGTTGTGAGTATCTAGTTAACTGATGATGGTGAAATTATTGCAGACTCACAATGAACTCACTTTTTTTCAAGTGTCTTATCAGAATGTAATTCTTGTTGCACTATACACTTCCCAACAATGGATAATACTCCTTCAGAAGTTAAGTGGTTGAGGATGTACAGTAGACAAGCTGTTTATTCAGCTCACATGACAGCGTTCTGAAGAGGCCTTTCCTTATTGACTCACTCTACTTAGCCTACTACCCAGTGAAATTGCTTCTTGATGAGATCATTACAATGATTTGTTGGAATTATCTTGTCCAATGCATTTGTTTGGTCACTCACATGTCTTTGGTGGCTTTTTGCTTTCTTAAGCCCTTGAGTAGCTCAACTCTTAGGATACTATGCTGACCCAAACCAGAGTCATCTCTGTACAGCAACCATACCATGTCCTTTTCTTTATCAATGTTGTAGTTAGAAGCTACCTCATTATATTAGCCATTCTGATAATAATAAATTGATAGTTGGTCATTGAAATTATCATTTATATATAATTGATACCAACTATATATAATTGATAATTTTTAATTAAAAATGATAATTTCTTTCTATTGTGATGAGTATTTTTACACATCAGTTTGCTTAGTGAAAATTGCAATCTCAAGGTTGCATACAGAATTACATTTGCATAGCATTCTTAGCAAAGAAAAATTTAAAACCTCACAAAGAGGTTTAAGTGTGAAAGTAGAAAATTAATAAATGTAATTTTAAAGTAGGATTGAAATAAATAAAGAGCTCTTTTTAAATGTTTTTGAAAATGTCAGATCATAGCTTTCGCAAATATTAGCTGAGCTGGGTCACCTTGGTCCTAAACTCAGCAGAGAGTCCCACGGTCTCCAAAGGATTCTGCACCCCACAAGCACCCTAGCAGGCCCAGTGTCTTAGGATCACTGGCGAGTGGGGCACAATATCTGTTCCAACAGAATATGGAGTGCCTGGCGCCAGCTGGAGCATAGACACAGGAACCCCACCTGACAAGTGATTTGGGTTCCTTCCAGTCTGCACTGCTCTACCTTGGTTTTAAACTCAGTGGACAGCTCCACTGTCCCCAGAGAAGGTACCACTTCCAGGAACTCCCAGGATCTTAGGATTCCAGGATACCAGGATACCAGGAGCTTGTTTACACAAGGATCTCAGGGTCTCAGAGGAAGCTTGACTGCCAAGAACTCTGACACACCCAGAATCTCAGCATTACAAGATTCCAGAATCACAGGATTATAAAGAAAGCTGGACTCAGAAGTTCTGACTCAACTGGGATTAGAGGAAGGATGGGCTCCAATCAGATATAATGAGGGCAGGGAGCACTGAGATAATCAGATGGCAGGAGGCAAGCATAAGAACAGAAGCAAAAGAAACTAAGGTTACTTGGCATCATCAGAACCCAACTCTCACACCATAGCAAGTCCTGAATAAACTATAACACCAGAAAAACAAGATATAGATCTAAAGTCACTTCTCATGATGAGATGGAGGACTATAAGAAGGACATAAATAACTCCCTTAAAGAAATATAGGAAACAACATTCAAACAGATGAAAGGATTGAGCAGAACCATCTAAGAGCAACAAATGAAAGTAGAAACAATAACAAAATCATAAAGGGAGACAAATCTGGAAATAAAAAACATAGGAAAGAAGTCAGGAACCATAGATGAAAGCATAACAAACAGAATACAAGAGATAAAAGAGAGAATCTCAGGTGCAGACACAACACTGACACAACAAGCAAAGAAAATATGAACTGCAAAAAGATCCTAACCCAAAGCATCCAAGAAATCCAGGACACAATGAGAAGACCAAACCTAAGGATAATAGATATAGACAAGAAGGAATATTTCCAATGCAAATGTCTTCAACAAAATTATAGAAGAAAATTTCCCCAACCTAAAGAAAGAGATGCACATGGACATACAAGAAGCCTACAGAACTCCAAATACTTTGGACCAGAAAAGAATTTCCTCCTGTCACATAAAAATAAAAACACCAAATGCACAAAACAAAGAAAGAATATTAAAAGCACTAAGAGAAAAAGGTCAAGTAGCATGCAAAGGCAGAACTATCAGAATTATACCTGATTTCTCCCCAGAGACTATGAAAGGCAGAAGATCCAGGGCATATGTCATACAGATCCTAAGAGAGTAGAAATGCCAGCCCAGGCTACTATACCCAGCAAAACTCTCAATCACCATAGATGTTGAAACCAAAGTATTCCTTGACAAAACCAATTTTACACAAAATCTTTCCACAAATCCACCCCTTCAAAGAATAATAAATGGAAAAACTCCACCACAAGGAGGGAAACTCCACACTAAAAAAAAACAAAACAAAACAAAAAACAAACAAACAAACAAAAAAACAAAACAAGAAAGTCAGGTATCAAAAAACCTAAAAGAAGATAGCCACATGAATAAAATTCCAACTCTAAAAACAAAAATAACAGGAAGCAACAATGAGTTTTTCTTAATATCTCTTAATATCAGTGGCCTCAATTCCCCAATAAAAAGAAATAGACTACCAGACTGCTCACTTAAATAGAACCCAAGAGTTTATTGCATACAGGAACCCCACCTCGTGATGAAGACAAACAAAACCTCAGATTAAAAGGCTGGAAAACAATTTTCCAAGCAAATGATCCCAAGAAACAAGCTGAAGTAGCCATTCTAATATCAAATAAAATAGACATTCAACCTAAAGTTATCAAAAAAGATAAGTAGGGACACTTCATACTCTTCAAAGGTAAAATTACCAGGATAAACTCTTAATTCTGAACACCTATGCTCCAATATCAAGGAAATCCACATTCATTGAAGAAACTGTAACAAAACTCAAAACACACATCGCACCATACACAATAACAGTGAGAAACCACCCTCCCCCTTTCTTCAATGGACAAGTCCTGGAAATAGAAACTAAACAGAGACATAGTGAAACTGACATAAGTTATGAAACAAATGGATTTAACTGATATCTATAAAATATTTCATCCTAAAACAAAAGGATATAACTTTTCCTCAGTACCTCATGGTACCTTCTCCAAAATTGACCATATAATTGGTCACAAAACAGGGCTCAACAGATACAAAAATATTGAAATAATCCCATGCATCTGATCAGGTCACCACAGATTAAGGCTGGTCTTCAATAACAACATAAATAATAGAAAGCCCACATACATGTGGAAGCTAAAGAACACTCTACTCAATGATACCTTGGTAAAGGAAGAAATAAAGAAAGAAATTAAAGACTTTATAAAGTTTAATGAAAATGAAGACACAACATACCCAAACTTATGGGACACAATGAAAGCAGTCCTAAGAGGAAAACACAGCTCGGAGTGACTCCAAAAAATAATCTGGAAGGAGCATACAAGAGCAGTTTGACAGCACACCTAAAAGCTCTAGAACAAAAGGAATCAAATTCACCCAAGTGGAGTAGACAGCAGGAGATAATCAAACTCAGGGCTGAAATCAACCAAGTGGAAACAAAAAGAACTATTAAAAGAATCAAACAAACCAGGAGCTGGTTTTTTGGGAAAATCAACAAGATAGATAAACCCTTAGCCAGACTTACTAGAGAGCACAGGGACATTATTTTAATTAACAAAATCAGAAATGAAGGGAAGACATAACAACAGAAATTCGAAAAATTCATTAAATGCTACTACAAAAGCCTATACTCAAGAAATCTAGAAAATATGGATGAAATGGACAATTTTCTATACATATACCAGGTACCAAAGTTAAATCAGGATCAGATTAGCAATCTAGACTGTCCCATATTCTCTAAAGAAGTAGAAATAGTCCTTAATAGTCTCCCAACTAAAAAAAAAAGCACAAGACTTCATGGGTTTAGTACAGAGTTTTGTCAAACTAAAGACGACCTAATTCCTATACTCCTCAAACTATTCCACAAAATAGAAACAGAACATATCCTACCCAACTGGTTCTATGAAGCTACAATTACTCTGATACCAAAACCACATAAAGACCCAACAAAGAAAGAGAACTATAGACCAATCTCTCTTATGATTATCTATGCAAAAATACTAACTAAAATTTTTACAAACCAAATCCAAGAACACATCAAAATGATCATCCATCAGGATCAAGTAGGCTTCATTCCAGGGATGCAGGGATGGTTCTGTATATAGAAATCAATCAATGTAATCCACCATATAAATAAATTCAAAGACAAAAACCACATGATCACCTCATTAGATGCTGAGAAAGCATTTGACAAAATCTGACATAACTTCATGATAAAAGTCTTGGAAAAATCGGGTATTCAAGAACCATACCTAGACATAATAAAAGCAATATACAGCAAACGAGTAGCCAACATCAAATGAAATGGAAAAAACCTTTAAACAATCTCACTAAAATCAGGAACTAGATAAGGCTGCCCACTCTCTCCCTACCTTTTCAATATAGTACTTGAAGTCCTAGCCAAAGCAATTACATAAAAATAGGAGATCAAAGGAATACAAATTGGAAAGGAAAATGTCAAAATATCACTGTTTGCAGATGATATGATAGTATATATAAGTGATCCTAAAAAATCCACCAGAGAACTCCTAAACCTGATAAACAGCTTCAGTGCAGTAGCTGGATATAAAATTAAGTCAAACAAATCAGTGGCCTTTCTCTACACAAAGGATAAATAGGCTGAGAAAGAAATTTGGGAAACAATACCCTTCACAATAATCACAAATAATATAAAATACCTTAGTGTGACTCTAATTAAGGAAGTGAAAGACCTGTATGATAAGAAGAAACTAAGTCTCTGAAGAAAGAAATCGAAGAAAATTTCAGAAGATGGAAAGATCTCCCATGCTCATGTATTGCCAGGATTAATAAAATAAAAATGGCTATCTTGCCAAATGCAATCTACAAATTCAATGCAATCCCCATCAAAATTCCACCTCAATTCTTCAACGAATTAGAAAGGGCAATTTGCAAATTCATCTGGAATAATAAAAAACCTAGGATAGCAAAAACTATTCTCAACAATAAAAGAACCTCTGGTGGAATCACCAATGCAGATCTCAAGCTGTACTACAGAGCAATTGTGATAAAAAACTGCATGGTACTGGTACAGTGAAAGATACATAGATCAATGGAATAGAATTGAAGACCCAGAAATGAACCCACAGACCTATGGACAATTGATCTTTGACAAAGGAGCTAAAACTATCCAGTGGAAAGAAGACAGCATATTCAACAAATGGTGCAGGCTCAGCTATGGGTTAGCATGTAGAAGAATGTGAATTGATCCATTCTTATCTCCTTTTCCAAAGCTCAAGTCTAAGTGGATCAAGAAACTCCAAATAAAAGCATAGGCTCTTGAACTTATAGAAAATGTGGGGAAGAGTCTCGAAGATATGGGCACAGGAGAATAATCCCTGAACAGAACAGCAATGGCTTGTGTTGAAGGATCAAGAATTGACTAATGGGACCTCATAAAATTGCAAAGATTATGTAAGACAAAAGACACTGTCAATAAGACAAAACAACAACCAAGAGATTGGAAAAGGTCTTTAACAATCCTAAATCCCATAGGGGCTATTATCCAATATAGATTAAAAACTCAAGAAGTTGGACTCCAGAAAACCAAATAACTCTAATAAAAATGGGGTATAGAGCTAAACAAAGAATTGTCAACTGAGGAATACTGAATGACAGAGAAGCACATATAAAAATGTTCAACATTCTTAATCATCAGGAAAATGAAAATTAAAACAACCCTGAGATTCCACCTCACACCAGTCAGAATGCCTAAGATCAAAATCTCAGGCAATAGCAGATTCTGGCAAGGATGTGGAGAAAGAGAAACACTCATCCATTGCTGGTGGGATTGCAAGCTGGTACTGGAAATTACTTTAGTAGCTCCTCAGACAAATGGACAGAGTTTTTCAGGAAGATCCAGCCATACCACTCCTGGGCATATATCCAGAAGATGCTCCAACTTGTAATAAGGACACATGTTCCACTATGTTCATAGCAGCTTTATTTATAATAGCCAGAAGCTGGAAAGAACCCAGATGTCCCACAATAGGAATGGATGCAGAAAATGTGTTACATTTACACAATAGAGTTCTACTCAGTTATTACAAACAATGAATTCATGACATTCTTAGAAAGATGGATGTCTTGAGGATATCATTCTAAGTGAGGTAACCCAATCACAAAACACACATGATATGTATTCAGTGATAAGTGGATATTAGCTCAGAATCTCAAAATGCCCAAGATACAATTTGCAATCCATATGAAACTCAAGAAAAAGGAAGACCAATGTGTGGATACCTCGATTCTTCCTGGCAGGGTGAACTAAATACACATGGAAGGAATTACAGAGACAAAGTGAGGAACAGAGACTGAAGGAATAATCATCCAGAAACTGCTCCACTTGGGGATCCATCCCATGAACAACCACCAAACCCAGACACTATTGTAGATGCCATTAAGAACTTGCTAACAGGAGCCTGATATAGCTGTCTCCGGAGAGGCTCTGCCAGTGCCTGTTAAATACAGAAGTGGATGTTCACAGTCCTCCATTTGACAGAGCACAGGGTTCCCAATGAAGGAACTAGAGAAAGTACTCAAGGAGCTGAAGGGGTTTGCAGCCCCCCCCCTCCCCTAGGAGGAACAATATGAACTAACTAGTAACCCCAGAGCTCCTTGGGACTAAACCACCAATGAAAGTAAATTCATGGAGGGACTTGTGGATCCAACTGTATATGTAGCAGAGGATAGCCTAGTTGGTAATCAATGGGAGGATAGGCTCTTGGTCTTGTGAATGTTCTATGCCCTAATATAGGGAAATACCTGGGCCAGGAAGCAGGAGTGGGTAGTTTGGGAAGCAGAGAGAATGGGGAGAAGATAGGTGATTTTTGGAGGGGAAACTAGGAAAGGGCATAACATTTGAAATGTAAATAAAGAAAATATCTAATAAAAATAAAACACAAATATTAGCTGAGAGATAATCACAGAGATAAATGCAGAATGATCAGCTATGAAACTCCAAAAAGACAGCAAAGTAGAAAAATCTTGGTAATATTATATTTGACATTTATTAGATAGAAAAACAACAAAAAAATGATACTTAAAGGCAAAACCTATTAAGTTATACTTCAATAAATAAGAGAAAAATTTTTAAAAAAACCATTAATGCTATATACAGGCATGAAAATATTTTCATGAAACTTATATCAGAAATTACTATCACCAAAAATAAAAGATGATTTCTATTACAATAATATGAAATCTCAAAGCCACCTTCAAGAGAAAAATTACCCAAATAAATGCTTCATCAGTGGTGATACAGTGTCAGAAACACACACAAAAAATATAGCCCTCCATATCAGTTGTCATTAGTGAAGCTTAAGTATAGCCAATGATAAAAGGCCAACATCTCACAGTGAAGCATTCAAAACATAGAAACCATCAGGTGCTGGTAAGAATGGGTATCACCACATTCTGCTTCTTGCTGGGAAGAGAATTCACAGTGCTTTTGGAAGACTATTGAGCAGTATCCTACAAAAAAGATAAGCATATGTTTATCTTGCTGTTTACCCAAAGGAACTAAAATATTCTTCCCACACTAAAATCTGTGCGTTGACAAAGTTGCTGGCCAACTTACTTAACATGTCAAAATGTATAAGTAATCAAGATGTCACCTAGAAAATAAAAAGACAGTCTCGGGCACATTCTGCAGAGAAATGTGATTCAGTTACAAAAGGAAATGTCCTATGATGCCACAAAAAGAGAAATTGGTACCTAGGAGCATACTGTTGAATAGGCAAATTACCTTGAATGCTTAATAAACTAAATTCTTTCAACTAGCTAGCATTCTAGAAAAGACAATGATACAAACTGTAGTAAAGCAGCTCTTGTCAGTGGTTTGAGAATGTCTTTTTTTTTTTCAACTTTTATTAGATATTTTCTTCATTTACATTTCAAGTGTTATCCAGAAAGTTCCCTATACCCTCCCCCTTCCCGGCCCTGCTCCCCTACCCACCCGCTCCTACATCTTGGCCCTGGTGTTCCCCTGTACTGGGGCATATAAAGTCTGCATGACCAAGGGGCCTCTCTTCCCACTGATGGCCAACTAGGCCATCCTCTTCTATATATGCAGCTAGAGACATGAGCTCAGAGGGTACTAGTTAGTTCATGGTTATTCTTCCACCTAGAGGGTTGAAGACCCCTTCAGCTCCTTGGGTACTTTCTCTAGCTCCTTCATATAAGTGACCCCAAAAACTCCACCAGAGAATGTCTTAATTAGGCTTTTATTGCTATGAAAAGACACCATGACTGAGGCATCTTTTATAAAGAAAACATTTAATTTAATGCTGGCTTAGAGGTTCAGAGGTTAACTCCATTACAGTAAAGTTAGGAAGCATGACAACATCTAGGCAGACATGGTGTGGAGCTGAAAGTTCTTCATTGTTATCCTGAAGCAGCATGGAGAATACTGGATGTGTTTCACACTGGGTGTAGCTTGAACTTTTATGTCCTCAAAGTCTTGCATCCTCAGTGACACACTTCCTCTAACAAGGTCACACCTCCTTCAATAAGGCCACACCTTCAAATAGTGCCACTCTGATGTTCAGACATTCAAGCATGTAAATCTATGGGGGCCAAACTTATTCAAACCCACAGACTTTTATTAAAAAAAGAAAATGAGTAGAGCTTAAATGATTTGTTACCAAAGAAGCTACTTTGTATGATAGAGTAATGATGAGCACATATCATACAGGTCAAAACTCCTCAGATATACAATGATTAATAAACCCCTATAGACTTAAAAGCTACATTGTCCCAATATTTGTTTATCAATTAAGATAAATTGTGTGCATGAGGAGGAGCTTTTCTATAAGAATACTACCATTCTAAACCTGAAATACATTAATTTAAAATGCTTTATGAAAAGGACTATGAGAGTTAGAGGGATAGAGGATAACAGGGGTGGAGGAACAACTGAAGGGTGTATCTAAAGTGAACTAATATGAGAAAGATCAGGAACTTGGGGCCCTATTACACACTCCACCCTGGTTCTGTTGAACAGAATTCCAATTTAGAACCCCCATCCAAATGGACATTCGTTGCAATGAAGCTATTATATTCTCTTTCTCTGTGGCTGGTCTTCTGTCTTTTTTATTTTTTTTTTCCTGCATTTTGTTATTTGTCTATCTGATTTAAAAAGCCCAGGATTACTTGTCTGACCACCAAGACCTCAAAAACAATTCTTTAGGGTTCTCACCCAGAATTTGAGAAAACCAAATTAAAGTTGGTATATCTAACATAAAATTCCTCCAAGGACTTGGAAGTGACCATGATTATCTGATACTCTTTGTACCTTTCTGAATAAAAGAAACCCCACCACCACAGCAACAAGGTGGTCAGAACTCTCACAAGCAGTTAAAAGAGTAGGAGCATAGCTCTGCTGAAGTATCACAGTTGGATCTCATGTGTCTAGATAGTAATTTCTTGAGAAAGATTAGTTCAGGGACCAGAGTGGCTTTATGTGTTTATCTGGAACCCACAACATCACAGAAAGCTTGTCTGTTTTCTTCTTTAAAGTTCTCAAAAGGAGGTACAAATGTCCAGCCTCAAGGAATTTGTCAACTACACCCTAGCCCATGGGTCAAACCTTGCTACCTTTGGACTACATATAAGGTATAAGAGGTGACCTCTGAGGGAGAATGGTGAGAAGATACAAATAGAGAATCTTTTAGCTGAACAGACAAATGAAATCCTTTACATTTCAAATCCCTTTTCACAAATGTCACTTCTCCAGACCTGGTTCACACCTGTTCCTGTTGTGTATGATATGTTCTTCGTTGGCTTTCAAAAGTCACTGGGCTCTGAAGATCCCCAAGATGGTGGCAGAAATGGGGAACAATAAGGCAAGAGTGTTAATTGAACACCTAGGAATGATACTGGGCAGGAGAAGGCTTGTTTAAACATGCATCCCCAGCATACAACAGGGAGATCATGGAGAAAATAAAGAGAATAAAGAAAATAAAGAGAACTGTGGCCTCACAACCATGCTTTACTCGTCTCTATGACAAGAGCTAAAGTTCATGTGAATTTCCACAGCCCAGAGAAAACTTGAGAAGCAGAGATTCCTGCTTGGACCTAAAGAAAGGATTCTCTGATACTAAACAAGCAGTTGCCAGCTTGAAGGGAAGTATCACCAGGATTGGGTAGGGTCTGGGAATTAGGGTTCCACTGGGTCCTGTATGCTTGCCTTTTTTGACTGAAATCTCCAAGTTTATTTTTCTTTAACTGAGATAGGATGTCTTTCCCTCTTGGATGTCTGCTTTTATTTTTGTCCCATTGTGCACTGAGGATCACATTTTTATTTTCTCCTTTCAGTTACTCTGACATAAAGGAGCCAAGAAAAAAGAGCATTGCATAGTCTCTAGGTACAGTAAAATTGTAACGTGACTTTCCTAATCCAGACGGTCTGACTGACATCCTTTTTTAAGTGGAAAATTTACTGTGAGAGTTTACCATACTTACTGGCAATTTGAAAACTGAAGGAAAATGGGGCTAAAGGGTGTCCCAAGGACATATTGTAAATTTAACCCTGAGGGAACTAGAACCGTGTGTAATGTAAATAGTTATGAAAACTTAGTTAAGTTCCTTGATATATGAGGTATGATGATCAACATTTACTTCAGACTGAGTTTCTTTAAGTTGGTTGCTTTTGTGTTTTAAAGTGCTGGATCTTTCACAGGCAGGATAAGCTTAATGATATAAAATGGAAAATCAATTAAGATTTAACTATATTAAACAAAGTTATTCAGGCCACAGAATATTAAAGTGACCTGTTAGTATGGTCAAATAATCAAAGTGGGATACCCCTTCATCATGGTGACTAATAAGGAAGGAGAAGATTTAGGGATTTACTCTGGAGTCAGTAAATGAATAACTAATCTGGTAAGACTTATCAATGTTATTCATAAGAAAAGGGAGGCTCTATGAAGAACTCAAAGGATATCTGGAAGATGTCACGAAGCACCTTTATTTCTCTAACAGGTGGGTAGTTCATCAACATGGCTTCCCTAGGCTATGTCCTTTACCATTGTGATCTCTTCCATCTATAGCCACCAGAAAAGGGAACCTAACACCTTAATGCACAGGGCCCTGGTTTAGACATAAACTACAGGATAAAAAAAGTGACCTAATGGAAAATATATATCAGAATATGTATCTACTTAATGTAGATACTACCTGTGACATATCCTGACTTAAATTGAGAGCTAAAGGGTCTGGTTTTTGCTGGGCACATCTTAAGAGGTTGTTGTGATCCCCTTAAACACTTCAAAATTTCTGCCAGGTATAATCAATAAAGAAAATGTTTTCACAGAAGTACCCAAAAAAATAGAGCAGTGTTTTAGATGTAGCAGAATGCTGTTCCTGCAGGGTCAAAAGAGGAAGAATTAAATTCTGGTTCTAAAGTGGCTTTACCATGTCCATACATATGGGCTGATGCCTTCTCTATTTCACCCCTAACAAGACTAGATTATTATCTAGTTTAATTGCATAAACTGTTCTTACTGCTAATTTTCACCTTAGACACCACTCCTGTAATCAACCTTGCCTGGTCTCTATGGCTAGTGGGTCTACAGAAGTCAGAAAATACTGTTATTCTAGTGACTAAGAGTATCTTGGTGGATGTCCACTGGTTATGCCATGGAATAGTTTATCCATGATCTTTGGGACTATTGTGGTGGTTTGAATGAAAATGGCTCTGTAGGCTCATAGAAAGTAGCAACATTAGGAGCTGATGGAGTAGGTGTGGTCTTGTTGGCAAAGTGTGTCACTAGGGGTAGGCATTGAGCTATCAATTGCTCAACTAGTTCCAGTATGGCATTTTCTTCCAGCTGTCTGTTGATCCAAATGGAGAACTCTTGGCTTCCTCTACAGTTCTATGTCTGCCTCAGTGTTACCATGCTTGTGTCCATGACGAAAATGAAGTAAAACTCTGAACTGTAAGGCAGCACCCAATTAAATGTTTTCCATTATAAGAGTTACTGTGGTCACAGTGTTTCTTCACAGGAATAGAAACCCTAAGAGAGCAGTTAGTACCAGGAGCTGGAATGTTGATGTGATAGGTTAGAAATGTTTTTGTTTGGAGGAATGTGGACATTCGGACTTAGTATTTAAAAGCAACTGAATGTTTTAAGCAGAATGTAATGAGCCACAATAGTAAAAACTTGGAAGGGAGTAGTTCTGAGGGTAATTTAAATTGTGGGGACCTTGATCAAGAGGTTTCAGAGAAGAATGTAGTATGTGCCTTAGATATTTTTCCTGTGATATTTTGCTGATGAACATGGCTGGTTTGTAGGCTTGTGCAAAAAAAAAAAAAATCTGCCTAAGGTTTAAATTGATTTGTTATGAGTTATCAGTTTTAGCTGAGGACATTTTAAACAATATAGCATTGATTATGGCTATTAGTCTGTCTATTAGTAGCCAATCTTATGCAGATCTATAATGAAAAGAAGCAAGCTGAGGAAGGAAAAGATACAAAATGTGCAGTTGGAAGAGAAAAGGAACACCAGGAAGTTTAATAGAGCTATATCCTGTGTTCAATGAGATAAAAAGATTAAAGAAAAACCTGACACTAAATGGAATAAAGGGCTTGATGACCTTAGGGAAAGACGTCATCCAGCTCAGTAAGCTTCCAGCTTATGAACAGTAATTAAAGTAAAGCTTAGTGCCAGGTGTGTTGTCACAGGTGTGCCTTTAATCACAGCACTGGAGAGGCAGATGCAGGCAGAATTCAGATTTCAAGGCTAACCTAGCATACACAGCAAGTTTCAGAACAGCCAAGCTTAGGTGGTGAAGAAAATCATCAAAACTGGCAAGCTGGTGAAAATGTAATTGAAGGAAGGAACCACATTGCAGGCCCAGCAAGCAGCAAAACTGGGCAGTTTCAGCCATGTGGTTGTAACTTTAGAGAGGAGGATAGAAGAAAGAGGTTATGGAATCTCCCTCCACAGCTAAGGAATGATGCTGTGTGTGCCATGGGTGCCTATGCATGGAGGCCCGGAGAGGCCATTATGTGGCGTCTGTGGAGGCTGTGAACGGGACACCTGGATTGCCTTGGATACCCCACGATGTTTGGGATGTCAGAACCCTGGGAAATCTGCTGAGAAAAGCACTAACAGGGAGTAGAATCAGCCTGAGAGGAAGAAAATTGAAAAGAGATATCTGAAGAATGTTTTGACATCAGACATGGAGATTCAGAATTTGGAATTTTCTCAGCTCATTTTCAGTCTTATTTTATTTACTAATTACATTTACTTTCCTCTCTTTGGGAAAGGTAATCTATATCCTGTGTCAGGAAGCCATGCTACTAAGGTTGACGTTTGACATTACTGGAAAAGCCTGAGCACACTCATTTTGTTAATGAGGCTCCCTAGTCTCTACTTAGGAGATCCTGAATCCCACATCCCCTCTACCTGAGAGATATCATATAATCCTTAGGGAAATTACAGGTCCAACTCCTTTTCCCTTCATAAGAAACCCCTTCAGCAAGTACCTGAGATTCTTGGAATGCCTCCCCATGCTAATGAGGTAGCTCAGTACATCATTCAGCTAATGACCTTGCCCACCTTTGATACTCCTACCATCTCCCCAAATATTTATATAAACATCAAACACACTGAAAAAAAGTAAGCTGCTTCTCTGAAGCTGATCCTGGTAGTCATTTCCTTTGTATCCCTGGACTCTCTGAAACTCTGTCCTTTGACTCTGATCCCGTTGACCTTTTGGTCAATATCCCCACAGAGAATGGAAGAATCATACTCCAATACCATGATATGTTAGAAGTATGTGATCTTTTTGCTTTTGATTCTATAGAGATTTACAGCTAAGAGCTTGCCAGGAGTATCAGAAGAGACTTTTAGCTTTGAATTTTTAAACAGGGCTCAGACTGTTATAGATGATGGAAACTTATAGGAGGAGGAGCTGATAACTAGTTCCCTAATTGTTTCTTGATTATGTCAATAAAGAAAGCAGAAGCTAATCTTCGGGCAAAGGATAAGGTGAGATTTCCTGGCTGAACAGGAAGAGAAGGGGATGCAGAGAGACTGGGGAGTCCGACTAGGCTATAGAGCAGACAATACGGATACCATGTAGGCTATAGAGCAGACAATACGGATACCATGTAGGCTATAGAGCAGACAATACGGATACCATGTAGGCCTGGGCGCTATTAGAATTGGTGCTGGCCTCTGCCATGGAAGAATTATGATATAGGATAGCTGGTGAGTTTAGAAGAATAGATTTTTCCCCTGGAGGTTGTATTATCTGGATGATTATAAAATATTAAAGCTGTCTGGTGTTTTCCATCTGCAATGACTCAGGTGGGCAGGAGAAAGGGCAGAGCCATGGGGTGGTCTTTAGCAGTTGGCAAAGCCAGCCGGGGCAATTAGCCGGTAGCTCGCTAACACCAGCTCCCAGAGTTTGGAGGAGGGAGAGTATCTGCAGCTTAGCCAAGTCAGTTGAGGAATGGGTGACACTGTCCAGAAAAATGCCCGCTGGCAACATGGCAGAGGCTGTTCTTGGAACATACCCCGGAACTCCTTGGGGAGAGCTCCAAAGAAAGAATAAGCGTGTTTTTAATACTACATGCAATAGAGACCTTTGAAGTTGGACTGAATGTACTTCTGTATTATGATATGACCATAAGCTTATGCAAGCCAGGGAGTGGAGTGTGGTGCTTTAAATGAAAATGGCTCCCATTGACTCAGGAGGAGTTGAAATAGGCATAGTTTTGTTGGCAAATTGTGTCACTGTAAAAGGCTTTGAGGTTTCAGTTAGTCAAGCCAGTCCTAGTGTGGCATTCTCCTGCTATCAGCTGATCGAGACGTAGAAACATAAGCTACCTCTCCAGCACCATCTCTGCCCATCTGGCACCATGCTTCCTGCCATGATTACACCAAATAAAGCTCAGAACTTTAAGCTAGCTTCGAATTAATATTTTCCTTTATAAGAGTTGCTGTGGTCATAGTGTCTCTTCACAGCAATAACTAACTAAGACAACTATAATCATTTTTTTCTCCCAAATAGACAGCCACTTTCCAACCAGAGGTTGCTTTAGACTTGTCCTGTTGAGATTAGTTTCTATGTTACAGGTGCTATCTGTTGCAATCTTTAACTTTTAGCTTCATCTTTGCATATAGAGATAAAGGCAACCATCTCTGTGATATGCATGAGACACTAACCATCTTAAGCTTGGATTGCAGAATCATGGAACTGAAACATAGTAGTGCCCATCACATCTTTTGTTTTTAGTGAGTCCATGAGCTCATATGGTTTATGTGGCTCTCATAGTAAATCAAAATGTAAATGAATTGAGATACACATACAGCTACCTTGGCTAAAGTTCCTTTGGAGAAGGTCAAGTGGGCAATATGACCATCGGAATGACTAAAGGAAGAAAAGAAGATAGCAGAATAGGCCATGATGTGAAAATATCACCACTTGGACCAGTCTTTCCCAAGGACAGACAAGATATGTCACAGGTTATTAGAAATAATATAAATAACAGTTTATTAGGAATAATATAAATAACCTGTCACAGGTTATTAGGAAGAGGTGATTCCTCCACATGAACTTAGGGATTTATACTCCTGGCTGTAAGCTGATCTTACAAGTCCATCCCTTGTCAACTTGACACATAATCACATCTCCTGTGTGATGCTTACTTTCCAAATGAGATGATAACTAGGTCATAATTATGATTAATATAACTATCCATTGTACAATCACAAATGCATTATAAGATTAGGCAATGCCTATTGCAGGACATCTTTTAAATATCTCAAATTTAAATATAATAACAATTTATATTATTTTAATTGATATTGTATCTCATGATAAATTGATAAAAGGAAATATGAATATTTGTACAAACACATTTTTTAACAAAATATAACAAAAATACTTCTGTCAATTATAATCATTGTTCCAACAACTAGTCATGTGGCTTTAGCTCAATCTGTATTTCTTCCACCTTCAGCATTACTTCCATAAGCCTTGGCTGTTTTTCTGGAGGAGTAACCCATACTTCATTCCTGAAGTGTCTGTACCTCATCTTTCTGCCTGGATTAGATTTCTATAGTTACCTGTTGACATTAATCACAGGACAAGATACAAACAAGAGATACACAAAAGTATCTCCTGAACTCTAGATATAATCTTTTTTACCTCCATTGTGGAGAAGCCATCTAATTTCCCTTTGGCAACTGGAATCAACCATTCTTCCTAATACTTACTCCTCTCTTAGCTTGTGGTGTTAAGGATATCAGAAGCCCAAATAGCCAGAGGGAAATCTGTGATTCCAGTGCAATGAGATGTTCATTGTGGCTCTCTCCTTCCCCTTCTTGAGCCAAAACTTCTATGCCATCAGAACTTAAAGTCATAGGAACAGGAAGTAAAAATGTTTTTAATTGGTTGCTAGGAATGATAGTAAATGGACCCATTCTTTTTCCACTCTTTTATTTCTGGACCTGTAAATCAATACTTCATATTAGATGCTGATGAAAAACATATTCCACCATCTAGAGAACTCTGCCCCAGTCTTCCATGCTACTGCCACCTAGCTGGTACTGTTGTAGTGTCTTGAAAATGCTATTCCATCATTCTATCATGCCAGCTGCTTCAAGTTAGTGAGGGATATGGTTTGACTAATATATTTCATGGACTGACTGTCACACTTCTCTGGCTGCAGAAATACTGTATAGAATATCTTGATGTTGGATTATGAATTCTTCAAATCCACTTATAGTGGTTTGGATAGAATCATTACTTGCAGGAAAGGCAAATACACAACTTAGTAAGTATTTACTCAAATAAATGACAAAACACTGTCCTTTCCAAGGAAGTGTTGTAATGTACTTGACCTGCCATCAGGCCAGTGGCTGATCATTTTGGGTTATGATGCCATATCTAGGGTCCAGTGTTGGAAGGTCTGGTACTCAATAGCATCTGTAGCCAAGTCAGATTGAGTAAGTAGCAGTCTATATTATTAAGCCTATGAATAATCCTATCTCTGCCATCATGGTCCCATTGTTCAAAGGCTCACTGAGCAATGACAGAAAGTGGCTGAAGAAAGAGGCTGACTATTAACAGAAAGGATAATCATATCTACCTAATTTACTCTTCCTTATCTAAAGTCATCTTTGAGCATTTACATGAGACACCTGTATCTTCACACCCTTCACACATTTGGAGAGATCTATACATATATTTCTTACCCAGATGTCTTTCTCACCCATTTTCCAATCATGCTTTTTTACAAGTCCTTGACCATCCAGACAATCCATTAGCTACAAGCCATGAATCAGTGAAAAATCACACATATGGCCATCTGTCCTTCCAAACAAAATATATGACCATGTGTACTGCATAAAGTTTTGTTCACTGTGAATATTTCCTATTGCTGGTGTCCTTTAGGGTTGTCTTAGAAAGCGTTTATTAATGCTTCAGCTGTCTACTTTTGTATGTTGCCTACATAATATTAGGAACCATTGGTAAACAAGGCCCTAACCTTCTCTTTCTTAGTCAACCTCTCATAGGATGTATTCCTTGAGGCTATATGCTCCTGTTTAGCAGCAGAGAGAATTGTAAAAGCAATAGAAATCAAACACACTTGGACAACTTTCTCATGTAAATTTAGGACCTGCTTAGGACCTATCATACATATAATACTTCCATTTGATAATGTATTGCTTCTCTTCACATCCTACTTTATGTCTGGATGGGTCAAATAACACCCTGTTCATGATGGACAGCTCAGGTCTCTTGTGGCCCAGTTGTCACATACTCAGTTTCCATTAAGGTTGAGTCACATGCCAAGAACTGTCTTTCAAAGGGAAAATCATTTTCTTCAGATTATGATAGAGCTTTGTTCCAAATCTTCAAATGTCTTTTCAGAGATTCACCTACAGGAACCTGGCAAACTCTTCAGACAGTATCCCTATCTGCCAATGACACTTCCAGTACTATCAGGTCTGCTGGATAATATGATCTAAGTTGTAGAACAGCCTGAACAAGTGCCTGGATATGTTTAAGAGCTACCTACTATTCTAAAAGCTAGCAGCTTTCTAAGTGTATTGTAATATGGGCTGGTGTAACACAACCAAATGAGGAATGTGCTGTCTCCAGAATCCAAATAAGCCCATTAAACATTGTGCTTCTTTATTGGTTGTGGGAGGGATCAGGTGCGATAATTTATCCTTAACCTTAGAATGAATATCTCCACTGAACTCTCAAGAAATTAACTGAGGTATAAGACCCTTGAAATTTTGTTGGATTTATTTTCTACTTTCTGATGTGCATATATTTTAGCAATGAGTCCAAAATGACTGCTACTTACTGCTCATTTCATTCAATTGGCATAGTATTAGCAATAGACTCTACCAATGTGATATTTTATGAAAAGACAGATAATCAAGATAACTTCTAACAAAGTTATGATACAAGGATGGAGAGTTAATACATCACGGAACTAAAACTGCCAGGTATAGTGCTGGCCTTGCCAACCAATATCAAATTACTTCTATGGTACAGGTACTGAAGGAAAAAAGGCCTTTGCTAGATCAATACCTATATATACTATGAACCTTGAGATGAGATAATTTGCTCAAGTAAGGACAGCACTTATAATACAGCAGCTGTAATTAGAGTCACTACTTGATTGAGTTTTCAGTAGTCAACTCTCATTCTCCACAATCCTGCCTTTTGCACTGACCAGGTAGGAGAATTAAAGGGTGATATGGTGGGAATCACCACACTTGCAACTTTCAAGTCCTTGATGGTGGCACTAATTTCAGCAGGTCATCTAGGGATGTGATACTGATTTGATTCACTATTTTCCTTCACAGAGGCAACTCTAAAGGCTTCCATTTAGCCATTCCTATCATAATAGCACTCAATCCACATGTCAGGGATTCAACATGATAATTTTCTGAATCACACATCAGCCAAATATCTCCATTAATATTATCTTATCTCCATAATACCCTACTTTAACTGGAGGTGCACAGTATTTCTTAGGATTTCTTGTAATTGGCATCAATTCAGAACCTGCATCCATTAGACTCTAGAATGTTTGCTTGTTTCCTTCCCTACCCCCAACCCTGTATACAGTTATTCTTGGAAAAGGTTGAATAATCATCTAGGAAGGACTGGAAAAAGGCTAACAGTAAAACTTTTCATTAGTTATAAAGGCCTGGCTGTTCTTTCATCTAAGGGAATCTTAATCTGCAAACTGGCTCAAATCTGGAAATTTATTTTGGTGCCTAGATTCCCCTTTTCCTATGATCCAGTGCATCTGTATTTCATTTGTTTGAGAATTGTTAGCTCATTAATCTGATCCTGATTTAACTTTGGTATCTGGTATTTGTCTAGAAAATTATCCATTTCATCCAGATGTTCTAGTTGTGTTGAATATAGGATTTTGTAGTAGAATCTGATGATTTTTTGGATTTCCTC
>LR754285.1:55354-71312 GCA_902729485.2 Mus minutoides
GTTTTTTTTTTTTTTTTTTTTTTTTTTTTATTTTTTTTTTTTTTTTTTTTTTTTTTTTTTTTTTTTTTTTTTTTTTTTTTTTTTTTTTTTGTATACACTTGGTTGATTTCAGCCATTGAGTTTGATTATTTCCTGCTGTCTACTCCTTTTGGGTGAATTTGCTTCCCTTTGTTCTAGAGCTTTTAGGTGTCCTGTCAAGCTGCTCATGAATGCTCTCTCCAGATTACTTTTGGAGGCACTCAGAGATAAGAGTTTTCCTTTTATTGTATCCCATAAGTTTGGAAATGTTGTGTCTTTGTTTTCATTAAACTCTAAAAAGTCCTTAATTTCTTTCTTTATTTCTTTCTTGACCAAGTTATCATTGAGTAGAGAGTTGCTTTAGGAAGATTTTAGAGATATACAAAATGTGAATGCAATTCCACAGGGTTTATTCTTCAGGTAGTTCTACAGGTAATTATGGTCATGCATCTTAACTTTCCCAGTGAAACTTTCACAGTAAGGATTTTTCAGAAGCAGTCTTGAACCAGACCAGGTCCTGTGCATACTGACACAGGTTTGTGAGTTCATATCTATATCAGTCTTATGTGTCTGAAAGACACTGTTCCCTTGAAGCTGTCCATCACTCTGGCCCTTACAATCTTATCGCTGTTTATAAATAGTGTTTACAAAGAAAGAACAAAATATCTACAGTAGAATATCTGAGTTAATGACAAGAACTGGAAGGCAACAGAATGCAAAAGATAATTTAGCAAGATATCAGATGATATCAATGGCTACACATTGTTAATGATGTATAGCATTAAAAGAATTTGTAAATGCTATAGGTAGTTTTCAAGTAATATCAATACCAAGACCAACAGATATTTGAACATTAAAAGATACTGAAGTCTAGGAGTCTTTGTTAGTGCACCCTCCATAGATTTTAAGGAGTTTTTGCATCATCCATTAAATGCCCTACAATTCCAGTTGTCTCTCCCAGTACCATCACCGTCCACTCCCCATGTCTGATTTTTCCTGTTCCCATCCCCACCGGTCTCCAGTCCACCAGGGAAATCTATTCATGAGCCCTTTCCAGGGACATTCATGCGCCACTCCCTTTGAACCCTTCTTGTTACCTATCTTCCTACTTACTAGCACTCTTGAAGGGGTATGATGAAGGATACTCAATGAGAGCACTGCATTTTCACATCACAATTATTTGTAAGCTGTAGGTTAACTTCACCCTAAACATTTTATGTCACTTTTACTATGACTGTTTTTGATTTTTAAAGAAGCAGAATTAATAGTTTTTATATCATTACACAACCATTGTTAAAAGAGAGCCAAATGCTGTATAAATTTCTCACATTACTAACCTCAAAACACTATGCAAGACAGATAATTAAATTAACAACAATTCAATATTTGACAATAAATAACATTTAAAATAATCTTTAAAATAGAATTTATAAAGGAATGATAAAATTATTCATTTCTTTATTTCATGTGTTTTGCTTAATTCTGGAATAGGGCATGTATAAGAAGTCACACAGATGACTGATGACTATCTAAGGAGTTCAACCACTGGTCCTGCATTTTAGTCAAAGGAGAGTATTCCTGGAGCATGATGTATGCCCTGAAACATCTAATCTACATCAGAGATCGTCTGCCAACATAGGTAGTCAATAAGACAGAAACTTTTCTTACAGCTATTGAGATGTGCTGACAAGGTCATGGTCTGCATTGGTAGGAAGCAGGTTCCAACAGTGTCATTGGAAAGACTGAGGTCTACTTTGCTCCCTGAAGTGAAAATGTGGGGGTAATATGTGAACTGAAATAGACAAACAAATTCAAACAAGGGAACCCTCATGGGCACATCTTTTCTTTGTTCAATGTGAGTGAGTTTTTGGTTGTGGTTTCTTTGTTTTCTTGCTTGATTTTCACTAGGGCAAGATCACAAGCATCTCAAGGTCATACACATAATCCACCCTAGAAAAAGGGTGAGTGGAAAAAGAGTCAAGATAAATTTGAAACTGCCACCATTACTTCTTTGTAAATTTAATGTCATATTTAAAAAGCTTCATATGTAAAAGTATTAGAGACATGTCTGAAATCATAAGAAAATATAATGATTTTTTAGTTTATCAACTGCTATCTAGTTATAATCAGTATACACATTTCTCTCAGAAAAATTTTAAAAACTTAGAAATTTTTGAAACTAGAATTTTGTTGCTTAAATATTTTGTTTTCTTTCTAATAATGACTTTTTATGAATGGATGTTTGCAGTGAAAAACTATTTAAACCAAAACTGTATATAATTTTTGGATAATAGCATAGATAAAGCAAACTGTACAAAGCTATATAACTTTATTTTTATAGTTTTATTGAAAAAATTGTTTTCATACAGTGTTTATGGTCAATATGTCCAGTGAGACTCCATTGAAGAAGGCTAGTTATTTCTTTGTAAATAGGTAACAAATTGCTAATAACTTCTTGCTTAGGGTTGGGATCCTGTATCTACTTACCCTGTTCATATTTGCAGCCCCATCTGTCCAGGTCTATCCCATGTTGTCTAGCACGTTAGCTTTTCTTTCCTGGTGCAAAAAGCCATTTTAAACCCTGTGAATGCTACCACAATCTCTATGTATGTTAGGCTTGTGTTTAGAGGATGCTGTTTTCTTAGAAGTCATCTATCACATGTGAGTGTTACAATCTTATTATGCTTCTGTTAAAAGAATGAAGCAATTTGACCATTGACAGCATTTGGGTATATCCAGAGATCAGTGTCTTATTCTGCTATCATCAGAGAAACTGCATCTTGCAATAAATGGGAACTAACATGGAGATCCACAAATGGACAATGTGCAGAAAGTTGGAGATATTAGAGCACTGGTCCTAAAAGGATTGTCTTCATCAAGTCCTCCACTAGGGCTCAGAGACTTCTGTGGAAATGGAGGCAAAAAAGACTACATTTTAGTAAAACACTTTATGGTCTAATTTGTTTTAAAATTCAGAATCTACATTTGCCCTCTCAGTTGTGTAGCTTTTATCCCAGCCTAGGCTGCATGGTGAGCTCTAGGCCTTCCAGAGCTACAAAATAATACCCTGTTTTAAACAAACAAATTAATAAAAAAATTAAAACAGAAAAGAGGTTTTCAAATTTAGGATTCAGTAATTAAAGAACTGATATCTAGATTTTTCTCTATGGTGATTCTCTAAGGAGGGACCAGCTAAGAGCACACAGGCTGCAGAATCAGCAGAGAAGCTGGGACAGGGTACTTCCTGTCTCCATCTGCACCCAGGAGGTGGGGCTATTCCACAGTCCTCTGTGCACTGGTCTTGCCAGGAGAGGGCTGGTCTCCCAGGAATTCTGACACAGGGTTACAGACCCATAGGGGGAACAAGCTCCAGCCAGAGACAGCAAGAACATCTAACAACAGAGACTACCAGATGCCAAAAGGCAAATGCAAGAATGTAACCAACAGAAAACAGGACTTGACATCATCAGAACCAAGTACTACCACCACAGCAAGTCCCGGATATCCCAACACACCAGAAATGCAAGAGTCAGATTTAAAATCACATCTCTTGATGCTGATAGAGGATTTTAAGAAGGACATAAATAGCTCACTTAAAGAAATACAGGAGAACACAGATAGACAAGTAGAAGCCCTGAAAAAGGAAACACAAAAATCCCTTAAAGAACTACAAGAGAACTCAGGTAAACAGGTAGAAGCCGTTAGAGGGGAAACACAGAAATCTCTTTAAAAATTAAAGGAAAACACAACCAAACAGGTGAAGGAATTGAAAAAAAATCATCCAGGATCTAAAAATAGAAGTAGAAACAATAAAGAAATCCCAAAGGGAGACAAATCTGGAAATAGAAAACATAGGAAAGAAGTCAGGAGACATAGATGCAAGCCTTACCAACAGAAAAGAAGAGATAGAAGAGATAATCTCAGGTACAGAAGGTACCATAGAAAACATTGATACAACAATCAAAGAAAATGCAAAATGCAAAAAGTTCCTAACCCAAAACATTCAGGAAATCCAGGACACAGTGAGAAGACCAAACCTAAGGATAATAGGTATAGAAGACAGTGAAGATATCCAACTTAAAGGGCCAGTAAATATCTTTAACAAAATTACAGAAGAAAACTTCCCTAACCTAGATAGAAATGAGAGTAAGAAAGGTAAAAACATAAAGAGAGCAAGGAGGGACCAAGCAGCCCCCTTTATAGTGGGCTGAGCTATCAGGAAACTGTGTGGAGAAACTTACCTGGCTATAGTCAGGTAACTGTGGGGGTGGAGTCTAGCCAGAATTCCAGGAGCTTGGGACATTGTCTGTGTGACTTATAGTCACAGAATCATGGAGTTGGAGGCTCTATGGTGTCAGGCACCTGACTCTAGGAATGTGGTTTGCTTTTCTGTCCCTTGTAGAGTTTTCTACTGGGTCATCAGAGCAAGCCTCATTCAACCTAATAGGTTGCCCATCACAGACCCACAGAACATCTCATTAGATGCTGAGAAATAATTTGACAAAATGCAACACCCCTTCATGATAAAAGTCTTTGAAAGATCAGGAATTCAAGGCCCATACCTAAACATAATAAGAGCAATAAACAGCAAACAACATCTAACTATATGGAGAGAAACTTGAAACAATCGCACTAAAACCAGGGACTAGACAAGGCTGCCCACTCTCTCCATACCTATTCAATATAGTACTTGAAGTCCTAGCTAGAGCATTTAGACAACAAAAGGTGATCAAAGGGATAAAAATTGGAAAGGAAAATGTCAAAATATCACTATTTGCAGATGACATGATAGTAGGTGACCCTAAAAATTCTATCAGAGAACTCCTAAACCTGATAAACAACTTCAGTGATGTAGCTGGATATAAAATTAAATCAAACAAATCAGTGGCCTCGCTATACAGAATGGGTAAACATACTAAGAAAAAAATTAGGGAAACAACACCCTTCACAATAGTCACAAATAACAAAAAATATCTTGGTGTGACTCTAACTAAGCAAGCAAAAGAACTGTATAACAAGACATTCAAATCTCTGAAGAAAGAAATCGAACAAGATCTCAGAAGATAAAAAGATGCCCCATGCTCATGGATTGGAAGGATTAATATAGTAAAAATAGCTACCTTGCCAAAAGCAATCTACATATTAAATGCAATCCCCATCAAAATTCCAACTCAATTCTTCACAGAGTTAGAAAGAGCAATTTGCAAATTCATCTGGAATAACAAAAAACCTAGGTTAGCAAAAACTATTCTCAACAATAAAAGAACCTCTGGGGGAATCACCATGCCTGACATTAAGCTGTACTACAGAGCAATTGTGATTAAAAAAAAAAAAACACTTCATGGTATTGGTAGAGTGCCAGGAAAGTAGTTCAATGGAATAGAATTGAAGACCCAGGAAAGTACCCACATACCTACAGTCACTTGATCTTTGATAAAGGAGCTAAAACTACCCAGTGGAAAAAAAGACAGCATTTTCAACAAATGGTGCTGGCACAACTGGTGGTTAGCATGTAGAAGAATGCAAATCGATCCTTTTGTATCTCCTTGTACAAAGTTCAAGTCCAAGTGGATCAAAGTCCTCCATATAAAACCAGATACACTGAAACTAATAGAAAAGAAAGTAGGGGAGAGCCTTGAGCATATGGGTACAGGGGAAATTTTCCTGAACAGACCACCAATGGTTCATGCTCTAAGATCAAGAATTGACAAATGGGACCTCACATAAAATTGCAAAGCTTCTGTAAGGCAAAGGAAATTGTCAATAGGACAAAAAGGCAACCACAGTTTGGAAATGATCTTTAACAATCCCACATCTGATAGAGGGATAAGATCCTCTATATACAAAGAATGAAAGAAGTTAGACTCCAAAGAACCAATTAACCATATTAAAAATGGGGTACAGAGCTAAACAAAGAATTCTCAACTGAGGAATAATGAATGGCTGAGAAGCACCTAAAGAAATGTTCAATATCCTTAGTCATCAGAGAAATGCAAATCAAAACAACCCTGAGATTCTACCTCACACCAGTCAGAATGGTTAAGATCAAAAACTCAGGTGACAGCAGATGCTGGCAAGGTTGTGGAGAAAGAGGAACACTCATCCATTGTTGGTGGGACTGTAACCTGGTACAGCCACTCTGGAATTCATTTTATTGGGTCCTCAGAACATTGGACATAGTGCTGTCTGAAGACCCAGCAATACTACTCCTGGGCATGTACTCAGAAGATGCTCCAACATATAATAAGGACACATGCTCCACTATGTTCATAGCAGCCTTATTTATAATAGCCATAAGCTAGAAAGAACCCAGATGTTCCCTGACATAGGAATGGATGCAGAAAATGTAGTACATTTACACTATAATTCAGCTATTAAAAACAATAAATTTATTAATTTCTTAGGCAAATGTATAGAGCTGGAGGGTAATATCCTAAGTGAGGTAACCCAATCACAAAAGAACACACATGATATGTACTCACTGATAAGTTTATATTAGCCCAGAAGCTCCGAATACCCATGATACAATTCACAATCTACATGAAACTCAAGAAGAAGGAAGAATAAAGTGTGGATACTTCAAATCTTCTTAGAAGTGGGAACAAAATACCCATGAAGGAGTTACAGAGACAAGCGTAGAGCAGAGACTGAAGAAATGATCATCCAGAGACTCCTCCTCCTAGGGATCCATACCATTTACAATCACCAAATACAAAAAGTATTGTGGATGCCTACAAGTGCTTGCTGATAGCAGCCTCTTATAGTTGTCTCCTGTGAGTCTCTGCCAGTGCCTGACAAATACAATAGTGGATGCAACAGCTATCCATTGGACTAAGCACAGGCTCCTCAATGAAGGAGCTAGAGAAAGAACCCAAGGAGCTGAAGGGGTTTGCAGTCCCATAGAAGGAAAAACAATATGAACTAATTAGTAACCCCAGAACTACCTTGGACTAAACCACCAACCAAAGAGTACTCATGGCGGGACTCATGGTTCCCATTGCATATGTAGCAGAGGATGGCCTAGTTGGTTATCAATGGAAAGAGCGGTCCTTGATCCTGTGAAGGCTCTATGCCCCAGTGTAGGGAAATGCCAGGGTCAGGAAGCAGGAGTGGGTGGGTTGGTGAGCAGGAGAAATGGGGAGAGTATAGGGGGTTTTCAGAGGGGAAACCAGGAAAGGGGATACTATTTGAAATGTAAATAAAGAAAATATCTAAGTTAAAAAAGTCTGCAAACAACACAGTGAACAAAAGTATGAAGCTGATTAAAATAGAAAAGAATAGAAATTTATACTTTTTATGCAAATATGTAGAAGTGTTAATTGTAGTTCTTAATTTGAGCATAATGTAGCATATGTTATAAATTATGTGACAAATGACTTGGTTTTTTAGACACAATTAATTATAGCATATATCTTTATTAATGTCATACTATTATGAATTTTACTCTTTGAAATGATCTGGTCCTTGGTAATATGAACATAGCTTCCTTTAGACTTTTCTGTCTATTCCACCTCATGATGTCAGTCATGATATCCATCCATTCCAACTTCCCTTTCTCAGTATAGTATAAGGATTTTTCAGAAGCAGTTTTCAGGTTACTTAATTTCTGTAATACATGCCTTGAGAAATACGCTTTTTCCCTAATAAAGTCTCTTTGCTCTAATCGCATATGAAGCAATAACTTTCCTGAAACATACTGTAAAGTTTTCTTTATTATTATTAATTTCACATATCAAAAATGCTCTTGTCATTAATATTCTGTCAGAGAACAAATACATTTCTAATTGCCCCATGTAAACAACTAGATCTAAAATTAAATGGTATGAAATGAGCTAGTGTTTTTAAGGTTTTTTTTTTTTCTGTGAAGAGACCCCATTAACAAGACAACTCTTATAAAAGACAACATTTATTTGAGTCTGGCTTATAGGACCAGATATTCAGTCCATCATCATATAGTTAGAAAGCCAGGCAGGTATGGCACTTGAAGAGATGAGAGTTCTACATCTTGTTCTGAAAGCAAACACAAGACTGGCTTCTTGCCATCTAGGAGAAGGTTCTCAAGGCCATCCCCACAGTACCACATTTCCTCCAGTAAGGCCACACTCCTTAATAGTGTCACTACCTGGATCATGCATATTTAAACCACTACAGATAACTTACTGCTTAATTATTGGCCCTTGCTCGCACATACCCTAATGGTTATGGAATGCCCCCATTCTTACTGAGCCATCTCCCTTTGTGGCTCAGTCAGTCATCAAAATAAGGTAACTGATGTTCAGTCTTTAGAGAATTTAACAAAATGATGAAGATAATTCCTCCTCTATTTACACTGCCTAACCAGTTACTTTTTTACCCCAAAGAACTAAGTACATATAACAACTGCAAAGAGAAGAACCCAATTTCACAATGTAAATATTCAGGACAAGTTAACTGATTAAGTTCTGTTCGGTAAATGTTTATTGTACCAGCATCACGGTATCACACACTTATTCAGTTAGCTGTTTCGTAACAATAAAAGGGATGACTCTCAAAAAATTATCTAGCACAGTCACTTGTTTAAATTTGGGCTTTTCTGGGCATTATATCCTTTATAATTTTGAGTTATTTTTTGTTTATTTACAGTATTACAAATTTCTCACGCTTCAAGTTAGGCCAAGCTTGCAAATTACATTAAAAAAAAAGAAAAAAAATATAAAAATTTTAAGTGTAAAGAGATAATATTCTTTTTAGAGAGAATTTTATCCTAGGATATTTATATTTTTCTTTTTCACAGTACAGAAACATCTAAAGGCTAATTTAACTGCTTATAAAACAAGCTTCAATGTATGCTTGTATTTTCTCTGTCAGGAGAGAAGATATTATAAAGTGCTACTTGTGCCCCTGCTAGTAGCTGCCAGAAATTTAAACTGATGGATCTCAAAGAATTTTAAAAATTTCCAAGATTTTATGGTAGGAGATAGGAAAGACTGAAACCTGGATGACAGACAAAAGATGTATGCCTCCTGGAAAGGGAGAAAAATTCTGACCATATTTTACACCTCTTTGCAGACAAACTCGAGCAATGACTGATTAGTATTGAGTGGGACCATACATGGACCAAGATTACTTCATCACTAATATTTCTTGAACTTTATCTAAATCCTAGTTTCATGCCAGGATCCCAAATTCTGACTTGGGGTGTCCCTAAACCTCATTGATTGTTTCCATTTTAATGGGGTTACAATAACTACAACATACTTCCTACTAAAAATGTCTCTTTTATTCTTAAACTGAGCACAGGTAGCTTAGACTAGCTTGTTGATACTACCAAGGCTCCAGCTTTCTCCTTAAAATCTCTGGTAGTGTGCTAACTTCAAATTGGATTGTTCGTGAGTTACAATGTACTGGACTTTATAACGGTTTTCTAAAAACATTCTTGATCTCTACAAAAATTTAACTAAAAACTTGGAGAGGAAAGGAGTCTCATCAACATCTGAGAAGCGTGGGATATGAGGGTGTGGTCAAATGCGTTAACTTGTATGTGGGATATGAGGGTGTGGTCAAATGCGTTAACTTGTATGTTCCACTTTGTAAAACATATTTGGCCAGAATGATCCAAGGGCATAGTGAGGAGGACCTGGAGAACATGAGACTATGACTGATGTGCCAAAGTCCAGGAACAGTCCAGCAATGGATGGATGCAAATACAGAGACTCAAAGCCAACTATTAGATGGAGCTTGGGGAATTCCACAGAAGAGAGAAAGAAGGATTGTATGAGCCAAAAGATCAAGGATATCACAATAAAACCCAAAGAATCAAAAATATCTGCTCAAGGAGGTGCACAGAGCCTGAACTGATCATCTGAACCAAGTCGCTCTGCATATGTGTTTTGGTTGTGTAACTTGGTCTTGTAGGACTGTTAAAAGTGGGAACAGGGGCTGTCTCTGATTTTTGTGCCTCATTTGGGACACTTTTCTTTCTACTGGGTTTCTCATTCAGCCTTAATATAAGGGGAGTTGTCTAGGCTTATTGCAACTTGGCTGATCTCTCTGAGAAGTCTGCCCTTTTCTGAAGAGAAAAAAGAGAAAGAGTGGGTCTGGAGGAGAGGGGAGGTGAAAGGGAAGGATTAGGAGGAGACACAGGAGAAAAACTGCAGTTGGAATAAAAATATATGACAGCAGAATAAATTTTTAAGAAATGGTACAGGAGCAGAAAGAAAACAACTCTTGCTTTAATTACTTCATGAAATCATCTATTTGTCCCATTGCAGAGTGTCTTAGTCACGGTATCTATTCCTGCACAAACATCATGACCAAGAAGCAAGTTGGGGAGGAAATGGTTGATTTAGTTTATACATTCACATCGTTGCTCATCACCAAAGGAAGTCAGAACTGGAACTCACACAGTGTAAGAAGCAGCAGCTGATGTAGAAGCCATGGAGAGATGTTACCATGGAGAGATGTTACCATGGAGAGATGTTACCATGGAGAGATGTTACTTAGTGGCTTGCTTCCTCTTCCTTTCTCAGTTTGCTTTTTTACTACCAGGCCAGAGATGGCACCACCCACCTTCCTTAATCACTAATTGAGAAAATGCCTTACAGCTGGGTTTCATGGAGGCATTTCCTCAACTGAATCTCCTTTCTCTGTGATGACTCCAGCTTGTGTTAAGTTGACACCCCAAACCAGCCAGTACAACTGACCCCTTGTCAACTTGAGATACAAACACATCGCTATTAAGCCTCAACCTTTACTTTCTTATTCATCATCAAGAATCTAAATAACATTAAAAGTACCACAGTCTTTGCAAATTCTTACATATTAAAATTTCAAGCCGGGTGTGGTGGCGCACGCCTTTAATCCCAGCACTCGGGAGGCAGAGGCAGGCGGATTTCTGAGTTCGAGGCCAGCCTGGTCTACAAAGTGAGTTCCAGGACAGCCAGGGCTATACAGAGAAACCCTGTCTCGAAAAACCAAAAAAAAAAAAAAAAAAAAAATTCAATCCCTTTAAAATATTCAATCTCTTTTAAAATCCAAAAGTCAGGTTGGGTGGGGGTTGTGCAGCGGGGACATCCTCATGGAGATGGGTGTGGAGGAGGTATGGGATGTGTAGCAGTCGGAGGGTGAACCAGGAAAGGAATAAAATCTAGAGTGTAAATAAAATAAATAAATAAAAAGAAGGAATAAAAAATAATCAGAACCATAATAGGATCATGTTGGAGTCAGGGCTTAGAATGAAGCTGCAGAGTTCAAATGTGAGGTGAAAGTTCACTCCAAGTCCAGAGCACGAAATAAGTCTGGGTCAGAAAACAGGTCCAGAGCAGGAATATGGGGGCAATTTCATGTCAAGGTGGGTAAACAGGTGGATGACAACGCAGATGAGTAAGCTTAGTCAACAACAGGAGGCCAAGACAAGCTAGGGGTTTTGATCCTCAAAGTATATATCTGGGATCAGGTAATAGGATGGTGTGATACTATGTTACCATGGAGATAGGTATTCATCACTTCACTCAGTCTAGGCAAGACAGTTACACGTTTTCTTTGGTCCTTTATGTCCAAAAAGTTCTGGGACCTGGCATCCCTCACAGGATTTATTTTAATACTCAGGTGACTCCAGAGTTTCAGTTCACTGCATGAACTTAAAAGGTGGTTTTCTTTCTATACTCCCAGAAATAAGTCATTTGTCAATCCTTGTTTGGTGGGTGGTTTGAGCATTCAACCAAAGGCTGTATCATTCTTCTCCCTCCAAATGAAGTTAAAATTGTTGTCAAAATGGAGTCTTCTAGGCGCAAGCATAACCTGAAAAAGCTATGTTTTACACACTATGGAATATCTTGAAGTACATTATATCCCGATTTCAACAATCAAATCAAAACACAGACCACACTTTAGCTAGAGAGAGATGCATGCATGGCATGATTCAGTCTGTAGGAGGTTGTCTAAAGGTGTAGGCTAATGTCATAACACTTGTAACACATAACATTTGCAATAACTTTCTCTAAGTCTATTGATCTTCTTTTCTATGTCTTGTATTCCTTAGTGTATACACACACACACACACACACACACACACACTCATGCACACACACACTAAATTTAATTTTGGTGAAATAAAGTAATTTACTTTATAGTTTAACATACAGTTTTGAGAAGATATAAAAATCTGTTGTTGAAACCAATGTCAAAAAGGTTTTAATAATGTATCCTATAAAAATCTCACAAGCTTTAGTTTTCATGCTGATATTAGTTTACTTCTTAATAATTTATAGACATTCAGTTTGCCTCACTCTTCTGGAGTAGTTACAACCCAAAACATGGCTCAGTGGTGTCTGTATCATTGATTGAACACTTTTGAAATTAATTCCTAACAAGAGAACGCTAAAATTTGCTGCATCTTCATTATATGTGAGTGAACGTCTTCTGAGCTCATGGTCGGGTGGCAGAAAATTAAAAAGAGAACTTGATTATCTGGAGGAGAAGCTTTGAAATAGCTCACAGGCATCTTCTAAGTTAATGAGATACCTTTGACCTTGCACTGCTACTGTGAAATAAATGGAACTGAATAGGGAGGCAGACATGAAACCTTAATGATGACTGCTCCTCTTATATTTAGTTATCATGTTCTTCTGAGAAGAGTACTGTGAGTTTCGGTGAAACCTGTAGCCATTTGGAGAAGCTAAGCACTAATTTCCTATGTATGATGCTATTTAATAAGATACTTTATCTGACTTTATTTTCACTTTCAATATTTATTCATCCTTTCTCTCAGTTATCTGCTTCTTCGGAAATTCATTTGTCTTCTTTTAGAATTAATATAAAAAATAACAAATTTTCATAAATACATAATTTTGAGGTTGACCTAGCTCTCTGCTATGGATAAATAGTAGGAAATAGATGTGATTTGTATGTGACTTTGAATAAGGCAAGAAGGTAGGCTGTAAAACAGAAAGTAATCTTTGTAGTGATATGAAGGATGAATAATATTCCCAGCTATCCAAGACAATATTTGCATGAGAATGAGATATTTGAAGGAATTTAATCACTGTAGTTCAGTGTGCATACCTGTATGAACTTACAGAAAGAGTAAAATGTGATAATATAGCTTTTAAATATGTGTAAAGTGATGAGAGTGATATCTGTAGTTTAGATAATTCACTATATAAAGTATTGCATTTCACCAAGTTTACCTAAGGATTTGTTATAATCTCCATTCCTAGCACGTTTTTCTGATAGTGATCTGCCTTAAAGTTTCAACTTATATCCTTTCTATTGTCTTAGAAGTTTCTACCTTAGTTCAGAAATTTGTCATTAGTCTTTTCTGTGGAACTGAAATTCATTTAAAAGCAGAAATTCTGAACCACCAAGATAGAAAGTTTAAAGGCGTCTTTTGCTCAATTATGCATTATCAATATAAAACAATGAAATGGTTCCTTTAGATTATTTTAGTATAATAACCGAAGAGAAGGAAGCCTTAAGTATTAAGACACGCAGAAGCAGAACACCATGACAGCAGCTTCTCCAGTTGCTCATTCCCTGACATAGATGCATTTGGTCAAAAACTGTCACCTACTCATTTTTGCTTCATTAAATATGTGCTTTTGAGAGTTGATCTGCAGTTCTCAATAAAAACTCCCTAGTCAAAACATGGAAAATGATAAGAATAGATCACTTAAAACTCACTCAGAGTTTGTAATGAGTGTATTATAAAAATAACACCAAGTAAGTCCCATGAGTACTGGATAGTTTATGCAGATTTATTTCCTTCAGCTTCTTAGTTCCCAGCTTGGCAGCCTGTGTCCTCTGCGTGTCTGTATGTCTGTGTGTCTGCCGCTGCTGCCTTCTGTGACATTTCTAGGCATAACAAAGTAATTATCAGTAGGAAAAGAGCTATAAAGAGATAAATGACTAATCATAAACACAAATAATTCTACAGAGATGAGGGGCAAAAATAAAGGCAAAATTCCCATACTTTAAAAATCAGATGTGTCCATAGGCAGCCTAAAACCTAGTGGCCTATGATAGACAGCAATTTAGACAAAAATGTCTGGTATTATGACAACAAAATTTTATGCTGTAACATTTTCAATGTTACACAAAATAGACAATGATTATTAAACTCACACATTCTCCATTTTATCCTTTACCTGCATTAGAATTAATTGTACTTCTCATCAGTATGATGGCCTGTCTGGGTAGAAACTTTCATGTTATTTTCTAAATAATTCTTTATCTGTTTTTTTTTTTTCAATTTGGCTGTGTCAATCAGCCTTCTGTGTGACATTTATAATGCATATGGTCTTAGTCATGGCTGTTACATTGAGAACACAGAAAACAGTGGTAAGGACTATGTGAGACAATAGGGAATATAAAATTAAAATGAAAATTAGAGGAAGAGAGAAAGTAAAAGGAAGAGAACTCAGAAAAGGAGGAAAATTTAGATTGTTTGTCTTCTCTCAGCCTACTAGGAAAGTCTCTGAGAGGCCTAGACATAATAGATGAAAATTTTACAAATTTCTCTAGAATACTATGACTTTCAATGTCTGGCACACTATACCATAAGTTCCAACTATTACAACAGGTAAGTAAGTAAAGAATACATCTTTTGAGATTTCCATTCTCCATGGAAATACATTTTAGTATTTCCCTTACAATTTTTATTTACCATGTGGCATATAATACCCATGGGAATGGAAATGCAAAGGTGGATCAAACATTTATATTCAATCCTAGCCGGTTCATGATAAACTGTGAACAAAACAATTTGTCTAGATGAAACTGAGTTAGCTTGGTACTGAGATAGTTGCAAATAAGGAAAGTAAAATAAAAACAACAGCAATAAAAATGTTGAGAGGGTTGGAGAGAGTGAAGGCCCAGCACTTAAGAGCATTTTCTTTGGCAGAAGATCTAAGTTCAGTTCCCAGCACCCACCTGGTGGCTCACAAAAGTCTATAATCCAGTTCCAGAGGATTCATTACCCTCTTCTGGATTTCACAGGCTCCAGGCATATATGCAGTACACAACACACATATAGGCAAAGCACATATATGCATAATAAAAGTAAATCATTCTTTAAAATATTTGTTGAAATCATGACAAAGTGATTTTATCTAAGTCCAGGCAGCTATAAAGGAAAAGAGCCACTAGTTGTGCCAGCTCCATTTGTTCAAAATGCTGTCTTTTTTCCACTGGATAGTTTTAGCTCCCTTGTCAAAGATCAGGTGACCATAGGTGTGTGTGGATTCATTTCTGGGTCTTCGATCCTATTCCATTGATCTACCTGTCTGTTGCTGTACCCGTACCATGCAGTTTTTATAACGATTGCTCTGTAATACAGCTTGAGGTCAGGCATGGTGATTCCACCAGAGGTTTTTTTATTGTTGAGAAGAGTTTTTGCTAGTCTAGGTTTTTTGTTATTCCAGATGAACTTGCTAATTGTCTTTTCTAGATCATTGAAGAATTGAGTTGGAATTATGATGGGGATTGCATTGAATCTGTAGATAGCTTTAGGCATGATAGTCCTTTTTTACTATATTGATTCTGCCAATCCATGAGCATGGGAGATCCTTCCATCTTCTGAGATCTTCCTCAGTTTCTTTCTTCAGAGACTTGAAGTTCTTGTCATACAAATCTTTCACTTCCTTTGTAAGAGTCACACCAAGATATTTTATATTGTTAGTGAGTATTGTGAAGGGTGATGTTTCCCTGATCTCTTTGTCAGCCCATTTATCCTTTGAATAGAGAAAGGCCATCTATTTGTTTGAGTTAATTCTATATCCAGCTACTGCACTGAAGCTGTTTATGAGGTTTAGGAGTTCTCTTGTGGAGTTTTGGGGGTCACTTATATATACTATCATATCATCTGCAAATAGCAATAATTTGAGTTCTTCCTTTCTGATTTTTATCCCCTTGACCTCCTTTTGTTGCTGAATTGCTTTGGCTAGGACTTCAAGTACTATATTGA
>LR750756.1:0-7500 GCA_902729485.2 Mus minutoides
TGCACCAAGCCATACCTCATTTGCATGTGGCCCATTCATTGGTGCCACAAGCCACAGCCATTAGCATATTTTCCCTACATTGGTACTACAAGCAGTGCCTCATTAGCATATTTTCCCTTCGGGAGGGGCTACTGCCTCAGGAGGCCTGAGGAGAGAGCTGCGCATGCGCACTAGGCTCTCCTCCCTGGCAGCCTGCCGGGCCCGCGCCATCTTGTAATGGGGCAGAGCCGCAGGCCTTCCCGGAGCTCAGGCGGCCTTCCCGGGAGCCCGGGCGGCAGCTTTCCCGAGGCGCCGGCGGCCGGCAGCAGCTTTCCTGAGGCGCCGGCGGCAGGCGGCAGCTTTCCCGCCGCTTTCCCGAGGCGCCGGCGGCCGGGGGGGGGGGGCCTTTCCCGAGGCGCCGGAGGCCGGCGGCAGCTTTCCCGAGGCGCCGGCTTCCTACATACGTCCCTCTGGGGAAGAATTGGAGAAAGGGTAACAGCAAAACTTTTAGGTGTCTTATCAGGATCCTTCTCAGGGGAACCTGGCCACCCCTTCATTCAAGGGGTTCCGGATCTGCAAACTGGCTCAAATCTGGAAATTGATTCACTGGCCGAGATTGCCGTTTACCACCATCTAATGTAGCCTTTCTTCCATTTGTTTGAGAATTTTTCTGCTTATACAGATCAAACAGATATACAGTAGGCTTCCTATGTATTTTGTTCCTAGAAACACCATGATCGATTAGCCAGTACCAAAGGTCCAAGCAAGTCATGCCATTATAAATTTCACCTCTCCTGTGCTGACCATTACTGGGTATGTTATTATAAACATTGTTTTGTCTACGCTGTCCATTATAATAACTAGGATCACCTTGTCTCTGGCGATTCAATGCTTCCACCTGGCCCTTGTTACCTCGGAATCCAATTAAACCCATTGAATTTAATTCATCTAATTGAGCAGCAGCATCTCCAATGCTAAGGTCTGGCACAAGGAAAAGGGAAAGAACAAAACCCTTCAAATGTGCTGGTGCCCCTCTCACCAGTTTGCGTCTTGTAGAGCTGGTAAAGGGCATATCTTCTGGAAGTTCCCATTGTGGAAGATTAGGTTTTACACAATATATCCACTCTAGCATTGCAATTTCCCTAAGTCTTAAAATCCCTTCGTCAACACTAAGCCACGGAGTATCAGGCATCTCCAAGTCATTTCCAGTAGGCTATCTTTTGATAAACATTTCAGCCAACCATTCAAACAAACTTTTGACACCTTTTTTAACTGTGCAAGCTTCCGTATTAAACCTAGAATCTCCACTCAGAGGGCCCATGTCAATAAACTCAGCCTGCTCTAGTATTATGTTCCTTCCACCCTTATCTCACAGCCTTAAAATCCATTCCCACACATATTCGCCAGATTTAGGCTTGAATGAATTAGCAAACTCATTAAGCTCCTTAGTAGTGTAGTGAATTTCCTCACAGACTACACTTTCTATCTCCCCTCTAGGAGCCTGTTTTGCTTTGAGTCTGGCTACAGGTCTAGAAGAAACTATTGGTGGGCCTTGAGAAATATCAGTATTGTCTTGTCTGGCATTTTCTTCCGTGAAAATCACTGCTGATTTATCAGACTCTGCAGAATTAATTTCCTCATGTGGGGAAGGCATTATTTCAAAGGGTGGGGCTGAGGGTACTACTTCCTCAGGTGGGGCAAACCCTTGAGAATCTGAAGATTCAAAATTCTCAGTTTGAAGCTAGGCATGGTGGTACAAGCCTTTAATCCCAGCACTTGGGAGGCAGAGGCAGGCGGATTTCTGAGTTGGAGGCCAGCCTGGTCTACAAAGGGAGTTCCAGGACAGCCAGGGCTATACAGAGAAACCCTGTCTCGAACCCCCCCCCCCAATTCTCAGTTTCAACACAGTCTTCCCACACATCCCCATGCCAAGTTATAGGATCCCAATTAGTGCCCTTACTTTAACTGTCGACACATTCTGTGGCTGAGACTTGAATTTTCGCTGTAGTTCAGCTAACCTTACAATGTGGGTTTCAGTTTGATTTTCTGCATCTTGAGCTCTATGGCTTCAGCAGAGAAGATTCTCTTCAAGGACACACTTAGCAACTTTTAAATCGTTTACTTGTGTCTGGAGCCTTTCAATTTTATCACACAACTCCTTCCTTTCTTTTTTTTTTTTTTTTTTGGTTTTTCGAGACAGGGTTTCTCTGTATAGCCCTGGCTGTCCTGGAACTCACTTTGTAGACCAGGCTGGCCTCCAACTCAGAAATCCGCCTGCCTCTGCCTCCCAAGTGCTGGGATTAAAGGCATGCACCACCACACCCGGCTACAACTCCTTCCTTTCATTCATCATTTTTTTTCCCCAGATACTAAGAGCAACCAGCCAGTAAAATCATTTTCTGGTTTTTTTTCCCCATCTTGTAGAAAGCTTTGTACACTGAATCACCTAATTCATCAAGAAGATCAAGGGCATTAGCTTCTTTAAGTTTGAAATATAGTTTCAACCATGGGTCTTCAAAATTCTCTGAGCTCCCAGAAGAGTGAGAATCTGGAGAGGTTTCAGTAGTTGAAAGTGGTGTTGGATCAACAAGCCAATTCCAGTATTTTAAAAGAGTCATCCTTATACTTCTGCTCCTCTAGAACCACTCCCAGTACCAACTTCTGTATTAGTCAGGGTTCTCTAGAAACACAGAACTTATGGATAGTCTCTATATAGTAAAGGAATTTATTGATGACTTACAGTCTGCAGTCCAATTCCTAACAATGCTCCAGTAGTAGCTGTGAATGGAAGTCCAAGGATCTAGCAGTTACTCAGTCCCACACGGCAAGCAGGCGAAGGAGTGAGAGCTAGTCTCCCTTCTTGCAATGTCCTTATATGATCTCCAGTAGAAGGTGTAGCCCAGATTAAAGGTGTGTGCCATCATACCTTTAATCCCAGATGACCTTGAACTCGGAGATCTCCCTGTCTTGATCTTCTGGAATCCATAGCCACTATGCTTCAAGATTTCCATACCAAGATCCAGATCAGAAACTTCTATCTCCCAGCCTCCAGGTTAGGGTCACCGGTGAGCCTTACAATTCTGGATTGTAGTTCATTCCAAGTATAGTCAAGTTGACAACCAGTGATAGCCACTACACCTGGGTTGTCCTACTCCGTGCGGGGAGAGACACAACTCCCTCTGACAATACAGTGCCCTCTCCAGCACAATGAACCAGATCTTATCATCAGCGAGCAGAAGAAGCTCGTTCTTCCTTGTTTCTCTGGGCTGTTCTGTCACAGCATGAGAAAGAAAGGGAAACAGTGTCTACAACTTTGCAACCTTTTAAAAGCAACCAGTTAAAGGATGTTTGTGGCCTTACTATTTATCTTTAAGATGGATTTTGTAGCGTGCCGCTGATTTCGCTGATTTCGTCTGTGTTAATTAGTGTGTCTCTCTTGTTGGTCGTTAGATTGGCTCAGCATTTCTCCTTGGGCTCATCGTTGTCCATAGAGATAGGCTTGTACATCCCAGGAGTGTTTGCTTTGTTTTTGTTTGTTGGTTGGATTTTTTTTTTTTTTTTTGAGTCAGGGTCTCACGCAGTAGCTGAGGCTGGCCTTGGGTTTCTGGTGAGTCTCCTGACTGACTCATGGTCCCAGTATTGAGATTACAGGTGTGTGTCTGGTAATCCTTAGAAATGTTTTAATTCATGAAGCTCTTACCTACAGGGTATAATGTTCCAGATGGATGTGGGAGGCTCCTTATGGTTTTTATTTCCTTCCCAGTACAATCCGAGGAAGTGTTACCTCTTGGATACTGGATTTTTTTTATTTTATTTTTTTATTTTTTATTTTTTTTGTTTTTGTATTTTTGAGACAGGGTTTGTCTGTATAGCCCTGGTTGTCCTGGAACTCACTTTGTAGACCAGGCTAGCCTTGAACTCAGAAATCTGCCTGCCTCTGCCTCCCAAGTGCTGGGATTAAAGGCATGAGCCACCAAGCCCGGCTTATTTTTGTTTTTGTTTTTGTTTTTTTTTAAGATTTTTAAAAATGTATATGAGTACACTGTTGCTATCTTCAGACACACCAAAGAGGGCATCAGATCCCATTACAGATGGTTGTGAGCCATTGTGTGCTTGCTGGGAATTGGATCAGGACCTCTAGAAGAGCAATCAGTGCTCTTAACAACTGAGCCATCTCTCCAGCCTGGATACTGGATTTTGTAACATGGGAATTCTTGACCGGTGATAGGGCAGAATAGTTGAGGTGAAGGGATCCACAGCTTTCCCAGCCCAGGTCTCCATGCGCACGTGCATATGCAGAGTTCCAGACTGATGTCCCCAGACAGTCCTTGGTGTATCTGTGTCTCAGTAGAACGGTGTAAAGCTCAGGGTGGGGCAGGCCAGGGGTGACCTTGGAAGTCCAGAACTGGTCAGAGTCCAGAGGCCAAGCTTTTCTTGAGGGGAGGTTGAAGACCCAGAACAAAAATCGTTATTTCTGTTTCAATGGCTTTTGGGTAAACTTCAGAGCCCCAAGAGCCCCATAGCATCCGGATGAGACATGAACACACAGAAGGCCAAGTGGAGAGGATGGCAAACGGTTTGCCTCGCGGGACCCCAGAAAGCCTGCCTTGAGCACGCATGGGCCAGGCAACGCTCTCTGCTCCTTAAGATGGAATGATCACGCAGCCTGTGTGGTGGGGAGCTAAGACGCAGGCCTTGCCAAGATCTGCTGGGACGTTCTCATCCATGTGAGGAAAAGAGTCAATGAGATGGCTTCCAGCACACTTTGGAGTTGCAGAGTGTAACGCAAGTGCGTCTTGTGATGGTGAGGACGATCCGTATGCACCATCTGCCACCACATTCTGCTTCCTCAGAAGGCGGGATTTCTAGTGCATCCGTAACATTTTCTCTCCTCATGTGAATGAAGGAGTTGCTTGTTCTGGAACTCTTTCAACAGATCTGCCTTGGTGGCATCTAAGCTCCACTCATGGTCATTGTATGACTCTGAGCAAGTCTTCCAGTGTCTACAGGGATGGCTTCCAGGGAGCCCAAACCTGTGGATGCTCAAGTCCCTCTATAAAACAAATTGCAGGACTCCAATTTCACCTCTCCCATATATTTTAGAGAATTATTTTATTTTTATTTTATGTGTGTTTGTGTGTGTGCGATGCACAGGTGGAAGGCTAGAGAAGTGGAGGGGAGGCTGAGGTTGTGAGCTTCTCAATGCTGGCCCTGGGACCTGAGCTCTGGTTCTCTGCAGAGTAAACCCTGTGTCATTACTCTAGCCCCGCCCACATACTTCAATCTATAGGGACCAAAGACTGGAAACATGTCTGGGCATGTTCACTGCAGAACCAGGATTTTCAGTGGGTAGATGATTAATTCTGAAGACTCAGGAACCAAGCTTTCAAGAATTCTTTAATCTGTGAAACAGATGCAGAATCCTGAATATTTACATCTGTCCGACATTCCATTGTTGTAACCTCATCCCTAAGGTTCCCTAAAGGTTTGAGTCTTATAAGATGAGAAAAAAAAATGAGACTCTCAGTACACAATAGTAAGTTCAAGAAGAAAAAGTGAAGCCTTCTTTACAATTTCCTTCCTGTGGAACTGAAAGGACCCCCGTAGGGAGACCTCCACTCAAGTCACGGGATATTGGCGAATCCCCCAAGAACTCACAGAAGACCAGGCTTGCTGTAAATCACATGAGGCTTTATTCGGGGAAAGCCAGAGCTCTGGGGACGACTCATATCCCGGAAGTGGATAGAGGAGTCGACCCTGAGGGAAAAGAGGACCCAGTTTTTATGGNATGAAACATGGTAGTTTTACAGTCACAGCCCCAGCCCCAGCCCCAGCCCCAGCCCCAGCCCCAGCCCCAGCCCCAGCCCCAGCCCCAGCCATCTGCCTTCTCTTTGCCACTGACTGGATTCTTCAGAGAGTTATATCCTTCCTGACTACCTAGCATACCAGTGCTGCCCTCAATCCCATCCTCTGGAGTTTTGATATCCTCACTCCCTTTCTGACACATGGGCTTATTCTTGTACCAGACGCATTTTCCCATCCTGATATAAACCTTTGGCTTGAATGAGGTGTAGACATAAATTTTTTCAACCTACTTTTAATAAGGGTTCAACCTCTCCTCCAGCCTACCACCCAGCAGAGGTTGTGGTAGAGAAAAGTTATTAGGAAATGGGGGAAGTGGACCTGTTCAGCAGTCATTCTTTAGCAGGGAGCTTGATCTTCTTGGGCAGCAGTTCAGTCCTGTAGTGAACACCAGATATGACTCAGCAGCTTCAGACCAGTCCTCTCGGCAGGCAGACACCACGTATAAACCAGCAGCTTCAGTCCAGTCCTCTAGGTACAAACCAGCAGCTGTAGTTCAGTCCTGAAGAAACCACCAGGCTCACCAACTGGCCTGAGACAAGGCCACAGAAGTGACAAGCTGCTGCAGGAACCTCAGGAGCAGTTCTTGGGTGAGTTTCTTTCAATGGCAGTGTTACCACAAGTTCAGTTCAACTTGTGTAAGGTGAACAAAAACATGTGTGTCTTTAGCGAAGAATAGGGAGGTGGAGCAAATCAAACCAAGGCTCAGTGTTCATCCCCAACTGTCTGTGGGGTCACATTCATCATGGTGTTTGCTATATCAAAACATCCTTTCACCTGTGTGCCCCAGCAAAACATCATTTGACATGATGGACTTTCCACTTCAATGAGGGGGTCACCCAAAGGCCAACCTCGAGGGTGTTATCGGTGCCTCCTGCCTCTCTGTGACTCTACGATGTGCTCTGATCTCTCTAACGTACTTTCCTACTGACATGGACCACAATGGCTTCTGTCTTACTAAGAGCGATAGTTTTTAGCTAGACGTCACCTTACATCCGATGACTGTCAAGCAAAACTCATTTCTCCTCCTCCTCCTTCTCCCCTGCCTCTCACCCGTCCTCCTGCCCCGTGTGTGTTTACAATCAAATATGTGTGTGTGGTGTGGTGGGTTGCTCAAGCCAGTGGAGCCTGGAGGTCAGTGTCAGAGTCCTCCTTTCTCTCGCTCTACCTTAGTTTTGAAACGACCTTTCACTAGTTCTGGGACTTGCCATTCCCTGACTTCGTGTGGGTGCTTGGGGTCCAAACTCAGGTCCTGATGCTCAGCAAGCCCTTTCCCCACGGAGCCATCTCCTTTTCCGTCCCCACCCCCCTTCAAAACCCATAGATTCTTCCTTCCTGCTGAGATCCACTGTGGAAAACCTTTTGGGGTACCACTTGGCAGGAGTCTGACATTGGCTAAGGACAAAGAAGTGGGTCTCAGAGAGGAATCTGACATTGGCCTAGGACAAGGAAGTAAGCTCTGGCAAGAATCTGACTTTAGGGCAAGATATGGCAAGAATCTAACTTTAAGCTGTGATAGGGAAGTAGGATAAGGCAGGAATTTTAGTCTTAGGGTGGAACTAGGCCTCAGGCAAGATTTTTGGGCTTGGACAAGGAAGTGGGCTCAAGTATAGATAAGCCCTTTTTAACACCTATCTTAGGAGTAATCAGGGTGGAGCT
>LR750756.1:10000-13063 GCA_902729485.2 Mus minutoides
CCGACACACACACACACACACACACACACACACACACACACACACACACACACACATGGCTTCTTCATTTAGGTATTTGTTCTTTGTTAATTTTCCTCGTGAAAAGACTTAGCTATTGTTTTAGAAGAGATTTTTATTTTTACTTATGTGTATATGAGTTTGTGTAAGTGTATGCCACATGTATGTGAGTGTAGCCACATGTGTGTGAGTATAGTCACATATGTGTGAGTGTAGCCACATGTGTGTGAGTATAGCCACATGTGTGTGAGTATAGTCACATGTGAGTGTAGCCACATGTGTGTGAGTGTAGCCACATGCATGTGAGTGTATGCCACATGTGTGTGAGTGTAGCCAAATGTGTGTGAGTATAGTCACATGTGTGTGTGTAGCCACATGTGAGCATAGCCACATGTGTGAGTATAGTCACATGTGTGTGAGTGTAGCCACATGTGTGAGTATAGCCACATGTGTGAGTGTAGCCACATGTGTGAGTGTAGCCACATGTGAGTGTAGCCACATGTGTGTGAGTGTAGCCACACGTGTGTGAGTGTAGCCACACGTGTGTGAGTATAGCCACATGTGTGAGAGTGTATGTCACATGTGTGTGAGTGTCACCACATAACAGTGGTTCCATATGGCTTAGTTCATCTGTCAATGTGTCCCAGAATCACCATAAACGTGGCTTAACACATACGCAGACTACAAGGTCTGGTTGAAATGTTTAACGGGTAAACTTCCCTGTGGGCAGGTGCACTTCAGGCTCCCTAGTCTTGCTTCTCATCCAGGAAGAAAGCTCAGATTCTGGAGGACGAACCAAGAGGGTAAGACTGTCAGACGTGCTACCAGGCGCCAACCAGCATGGATTGTTCCTGCGCTGCTGGGACATCATACGCGACTGTGAAGTCTGATTCTGTGCATTTGGGCTCCCAGCCTGCGCTCTGCTGGGGAGCAGGAATTACAGCTTCCACGAACCGGGAGTCCAAGGCTGTGCTCCCAGAACAGAGGATGTGGCAGACAGCACTGGGTACAAGCTGATGGGTGAGTGGGAGTGGACAGAGACAGTGGCTGCCCCGAGGGGAGGGGCCAGAAAAAAAGAGGCTAGACACCTCAGTCTCCCCGTTACCCAGTTTGGTCAGGCTTGTGCGGATGCGCAGGCCATCGGGCAGACCTACTTTCCCAGCCAGCTCAGGACCCCAGGGAGGGAAGGTAGGCCATCCGTATCCACAACGGGGCTGAAACAGTTTTGCAAGCCATGACGCAGAGACAGAAGCAGAGCAGACACGGCCATTATGTTAGGACTTTCTCAAATTGTTCTCAGATTTTAGAATTGGTTTCTAAAGAAAGTACTCTGCCTAACTGTCATGGGACAGAGCCACTGACACACACACACACACACACACACACACACACACATTTAATTTTTGAAATTAAAATATGATTACATTATTTCCTCCCTCTGTTTTCCCCTTTAGCCCTACAGTGTATACCCCATTCCTGTTCTCTCTGAAATGAAATGACCTCTTTATCTTTAATTGATGTTACACATATATTCCTAAATATATAAATAAATCTACTCAGTCTGTATGACCTTACTTGTACGTCTGTGTTTTCAGGGTTTAGATGTTTGTGTATTGTGTCAGATTTGTCTGACTCGCAGCTCTTTCTGCGACAGCAGGTTGTAAAGGTCGTTTCAGACTAGCCAGAGATGGGCTGAGGCTTTGTAGAAATTCTGAACAATCCGTTCCTTTTAAAGGGCGGCAATGTTTTTGTGCATCATCTTTCTGATTCACATAAAGACTCGAGCTGTTTAATCTTCCCGAGTCAGGGGCTGTCATGCCCTCCCCCACCCTCCCTAACCCCACATTGTGGAAACCACAGACCTTCACTTTTCCTGGGCTTTGTTTGCTAGGGCCTCCCCTCCAGACTCTGCATGCATGGCTGGGTACCAGCTTTCCATTTGGGTGGAAATGGCAGGGTGTGGAGAGGGGAGAACAGGAGGGTGATGATCCTGTTTCTTTTTCTCTCCCTATAACAAAAATATCACCACAAGGTGATTATAAGGAAGAGCACTCTATCTCTTACAGTCAAGGAGCTGGGGCGCTCCAGAGGGAGAGGTTCTCATCCGGCCACGCCTTGACACTGCATCATCCTGAGGAGGTGGGGACCAGGTGCTTCCTTTGGGTCTGCTCACAGTCTTGCTCACTGGCTCTAGCTGTATTTTATTTATTTATTTATTTATTTATTTATTTATTTATTTATTGCCTTGATCTATAGTCCTGGTACTCCCTGTGTGACCCAGACTGGCCTTGAACCTGTCGCAGTTCCTGAGTGCCGGCAGTCTAGGCACACACTACCATGCTTGGACATTGTCTCCTCATTACACTCTCTTTAGAGCAGTGATTCTCACCCTTCCTAAGGGGACAATCCTTTGATATAGTTCCTCATGTTGTGGTGACCCCTGACCATAAAAGTATTTTCATTGCTACCCCATAACTATAACTTCGCTAATTTTATAGACCCCTGTGAGAGGGTGGTTCAACCCCAATGGCGCATGACCCACAGGCTGAGAACTGCTGCTGCCTTAGCGCTTCCGCCTGTCCCCTGCTGGGACCTGACCCAGTGCCTTCCTAAGTCCACGGTTTTGGGTACCTTTCAATTCTCCTCTCCAGTGTCCACTTGTAGCTGTGGCCACTCCAGGCATCTAACCCCGCTCCCCATGACTCTGCTTTTCCTTACATCTAACCCCACTCCCCATGACTCTGCTTTTCCTTACATCTAACCCCGCTCCCCATGACTCTGCTTTTCCTTACATCTAACCCCGCTCCCCATGACTCTGCTTTTCCTTACATCTAACCCCGCTCCCCATGTGTCTTAGTCAGGGTTTCTATTCCTGCACAAACATCATGACCAAGAAGCAAATTGGGGAGGAAAGGGTTTATTCGGCTTACATTTCCATACTGCTGTTCATCAAAGGAAGTCAGGACTGGAACTCAAGCAGGAGCTGATGCAGAAGCCATGGAGGGATGTTCTTTACTGGCTTGCTTCTCCTGGCTTGCTCAGCCT
>LR750756.1:15017-69806 GCA_902729485.2 Mus minutoides
ACAACAGACAGGCAGGCAGGCAGGCAGGCAGGCAGGCAGGCACTACAACAGACAGGCAGACAGGCAGGCAGGCACTACAACAGACAGGCAGACAGGCAGGCAGGCACTATAGCAAGCAGGCATGGCATTGTAACAGTAGTGGAGAGATTATATTTTGAGACACATATATGAGGCAGAGGGCCAACTGATAATGGTGTGCTTTTGAGATCTCAAAGTCCAATGCCAGTGACACATCTCCTTCCAGTGAGGCCTGCTGCTCCTGATCCTTCCCAAACAGTACCACCAATGGTGACTCAAACACTCATACTTGTGCTTCATAGCATATGTGTGGAGGTCATAAGACAATCTCAGGAGTTGGTTTTCCCTTTTACCATCCCAAAGGTTTCAGGGATCAAACCCAGGTCATTAGGCTTGTGTGGCAAACACTTTACCCCTGAGCCTTCTTGCTGGCCCCAAGACAGGGTAACCATGGCTGGCCTGGAACTTGGAGTGACTCTCCTGCTACTTATCTGCTAGGGTTACAGGCACATTCCACTATGACCACCTGATACATAATCCAAATACTGTGATATATTATGTCTTAGTCAGGGTTTCCATTGCTGTGACAAGACACAATGGCCAAGGCAACTCTTATAAGGGACATTTAATTGGAGCTGGACTATTGGTTTAGAGGATCAGTCCATTATCATTGAAGCAGGAAGCATGGCAGCATCCAGATAGGTACGGAACTGGAGAAGGAGCTGAGAGTTCTACATTCTGTGTCTTTATGGAGTGTGTGTGCATGTATGCAGGGCAGTGGGCTGGGCACAGACAGCTTATTCTCCATTCAAGCATAGGTCTTGAACCCTGGATCCCCAGCAGGCAAAGATTTCCACCTGCATGGGATGGCAGGAGTTCGGCCATGCCTCCTGGGTACCTGGTTCCTGTCACAGAGCCTCCCACAGCCCCCCTGCAGAGAGGTATGGGGTAGCTGCACCAAGCCCTTCCACATGCAAATAAGGTTTCCCCAAACTCTCAGTCCAAGTCAATGAGAAGTACCTGCTGTCAAACCCTGAATCATCCCCCAAACTGCATATAAGTCTGATCCAGGGAATTAAGGGGTGCGAGAACTACTCCGTCATCCGAGCCTTTGTCCTAAGAGCTGTAACACTTGGGAAGAGTTCAGTTCTCACTCCTCACTGACTAGTTGGCTTCTCCTTGGCCCAGCCTGACCTGACTCAGTGCAGGACTGCACGGAATTATGGAATGGCAGAGATGGAGGTGGAGCTGTTCGGCACAGCGGAAGTGGGGAAGCGACTTCCCCTCCCTGCCCGCACTTGCACTTGCTTCCCTTCGCAGGAACCCTCACACCAGGCCTGGCCAGAGATCTCCGTGGAAAACCTCTAGTGCCCAGGCCCACACATGTATGTGTGTGTGCGCTGCCTGTGTGTATGCATGCATGTGCTTGTGTATGTGTGTGAGTGTGTATGCATCCATGTGCATGCATGTACATGTGTGTTGGTGTGCACGTGTGCCTGTGTGTACTCTTGTGTATGCATGCTTGAAGGAAACCAGGGGAAGACTGGCATGCTCTGCAGGCTGCCAGGAGGAGGGTCTCAAAGCCCACCCCCACAGTGACACACTTCCTCCAACAAGGCCATACTTCCTAATAGTGCCACTCCCTGGGCCAAGCAGATTCAAACCACCACACATTCCAAGTAAAACATTGTTATTATTATTAATTGAAAATAAAGTTTGTTTCATATAATATATTCTGATCAGTTTTGCTTTGCTCATATCCTCCCAAGTCCTCTTCACCTCCCACCCTTACCACTCCACGCCTTTTCTCTCTCAAGACAGCAGATAAAAACTGACAAACAATAAAGCAAAATGAAAAAAAAAAGCACAAAAAATGCATGTGCACGCACACACATACACACACACTGCACACACACATTCACACATGCATGCATACGAGCACACACAGGCACATACATGTGCATACAGACACATGTACATGCAATGTGCACACATGCATATGCAATGCATGCACATGCATTCACACATACATACACATGAACACACACAGGCACACATGCACAAGTGTGCATGTGTATGCATACAGAAGCCCACATATGTACACACACAGGCAATGTACATATATGAACACATGTCACATGCAATGCACACATGCACACACATTCACAAACACAAACACATGAGCACACACACACATGCACACACACACTCCATAAAAACACAGAATCAGAAACCATAATATACAAGCAAAAGACCAGTAAGGTTAAGAAAATATATCCAAGCAAAGCATTATGAGACAAGAAAGCTTCCAAAATATCTTTGTGATGGCCTCCATGTCTGTCTTATGCTAGACATGGGCCTGCCCTTAAATATGGTTTGTATACCCAATGAGATCCCATTAGAGAAACAAAATTTTCTTTCTAAGTACTCATCAATTGGAGATTCCATCTTGATTGGCAGTGGACACTTGTGCCTTCTGCCCCATGTCAGCTTTGGGACCCTGACTGGTTTGGAGCTGTGCAGGCCTATGTGGGCCTGTGCGTGCTGCCTCAAGTTCTGTTGAGTGCATACGTGTTCAGTCCATTTGTGTCTGGAAGGCTTCATTCCCTTGGTGCGATTCATCTACTGTGGATCTTACAGTCTTCCCACCTCCTCTTCCTTACAGTTCTCCTAAGCCCGGAGGGAAGGGGTTTAATGAAGACACTGCATTGAGGTCTGAGTGTCCCAGGATCTCTCATTATCCAGCTGTGGGCCTCTGGATTAGGGGCCACCTCCTGCAAGAGGATGCCTCTCTGATAAAGGGAAGGTGAGACGCCAATCTAAGGGCAGAGTAGAATGCCACGGGAGTAATTTTATTGCTACATTCCTTTAGCAGAACAATCATATTTGATCCGTGGCCCCTACTAGTCTCAGAGCCTTGGCTGAGTGGTGTCAGGCCTGGGTTCTATTTTTCTAGAGTGAGCCTTAAATCCAATCAGATAGCGGTTGGTTACTACCGCAATGTTTGCACCTCTCCAATAAAACTTTATCAGATAGAAATGTATTCTAGAGACTCACGCTATCGTCTGTCACGGAGACCGGTAAGACTCTTTTGAAAACAACCCCCACATTTTAAATTGCAGTTATAGAAGCAGGTTTTCTGCTGGGTACAGCATCTATAAATTCCAAACCGAAGTGGAAATGGATTACTGGGAAACATGCCGTGGTGCTCAGTGTGCTCCGTGTGGCTCGTGGTATTAGTCGTGGTCTCAGAGGGAAATGGTTTGCACTCTCAAGTTACTACCAGGGAGATAAAAACAATTTTAAGCCATTTTCAGAATCATAGGCAGATAAGGAAACTGGATTGGGGTGAAATGCCCCAAGGCGGGTTGATTAACACCCATGGGTCTGGGGCTAGGTGAGGGAGAGATTATCAGAAGCCAGAGGGTGACTGCAGACATGGCTGCCTTGAGGGAGCAGAGACCACAGGAGAGGGACCTCTTCACTTCCTGGAAGAGGGCAGAGCAATGGGAACACATCCTCTCTGTGTGCCTTTCTAACTTTTTCTTGGGACCCTGAAGGAAGGTCTAATCTGGACACCACAAGGCAAAGATGTCATTCTTTCTTATGGGCTCCCAGGATATAGTGGGCCAGAGAAGTAGAGACAGAAACCCAGGAACCTGCAGACACACCCTACACCCGGCATCCCCTTTTAAGAACACAAGAATGATGTCCAGTGAGCTTGGATGACTTGCCTAGAGTCTTAAGGTAAGTCAAGCCCTCCTGTCCTGGTTTCTACCTCTTTTCCTGTTTTCCTCCTCTAGATAAGGAAGCGCTCCTGTCAACTTACTTTAGATTTGGAGTTGAGGAGACGGGTTGAGCCTCTTCCAGGAATTTCCAGTGTCAGGGTCAGCTGTGGACGTAGGATGAGTCTTCAGGTCTAAAGAGAAAGTGCAGCTGTTCAGGAGAATAGCAGAGCCAAGAGCCCTTTGGCTTTGAGCCATATTCTCAGTTCAAATACTTTCTCAGCAAGGACAGAAAGGGACAGTGTATGGAAGTACCAGGAACAGGAGTACTAATTCCAGCCCATGAATATCCAGGAGGATTCTTGCCTGTAAAGCCACGAGGCTGCAGAGAGCTGTCTTGGATCTCTGGGAACGAGCATCACATTCGTTTGGCTTCCCAAACATGCTCTCTTGACCTGACTCTTATAGGATGTGCTTAAGAGGATCTCTCTAATTAAAAGATTGATTTATTTTTATTTTTTGTGTATGGGTGTTTTCCATGTATGTATGTATGTATGTATGTACGTATGCATGCATCGCCTGCCGAGGTCAGAAGAGGGTGCCAGATCCCCTAGCACTACAGTTACAGATGCCTGTGAGTGTCCACGTGGGTTCTGGGAATAAAGCCTGTGTCCTCTGCAAGAGCAGCCAGTGAGGGCTCTTAACTGCTGAGCCATCTCTCGAATCCCGAGAAGTTCTCTTAGGAGAACACACCTACCAGTGGAGGTGTGGATGACATCTATCCACTTAGTCTGGCTGTGGTGTGGGGATGTTAGTGACTGGGACGCCTGTAACCCAGAGCTCAGAGCCACTGCAGTTTGAAGCGAGTTGTATGTGGTTGTGCCAGGATCTTGGGTTTCTTTTGTTTAGCTAGAAATTACAGTCAAGCAAGCGTTGTTGTGAGGTGGAAGGTATTTGTTTAGCCATAATTTAAGGCCTCGCAGTTATCTCACAGACCCCATGAGCCAGTCTCTGAAAAGTCTAAGCACCTTGGGCAGCCCTTTACCACAGATAATCACAACCTGGCTATGCTCAGCCACCTTTCCTGCATTTCCCTACCAGGCTGTCCCACCTTGAGCACCAGTGAGTGACAGTGCCTGCCTTTGTGCTTACAACCCTTCCACCCTGCAGCATTGATTAACCCTCTGGGTTTGCTGATGTGTCAACAACAACAACAACAATAACACAAATTGTCTATTCAGGTTCTGGTTGATGGGGCTCTGCGAGGGCTGGGGGGCAGCAGGGGTGACTCTCTGCATTCTCCTCTAAGAGCCCTTAGAACACTTGACTTCCTTGGTATCCTAGGCAACCAGGTTCACCCCGAGCTCCTCTTCTGTTTCCTACAACAGCTCAGCCTCCTTGTTCAGAAGTTTTCAAGTCAAACAGCATCAGTTCGTGGTGTGAGTGAGGTCTGCTGTTACTGGGAGCCCACAAGGTCAAGTACCAGTGCCCTCTGTTGATCTCGGAGACCTTGTTTCAACCAAAATCTCCTAGAACAGCAACTCAACAAACAATTTCAATATAAATGTATTTGACTGCTAGTCTATGTATGCTCCGTAGGGCAGTCTCCCTGCTGCAATTCAAAAAGCATTAAAAACAAACAAACAAACAAACAAACAAACGGAACCTGTGTTTCACCTGTGGGGTATCCTATAGGATTAATTTCTAAGAACAGTGTCATCCAGTCCCATAATAAACTCACACAGTGGGGCCAGAAGGATCACTCAGTAGGAAAAGGAATTTTTGTGAAAATCCCACAATTTGAGATTAACCCCTCAAATCTTACAGAAGAAGGGGAGAACTGATCTCCGAAAATTGTCCAACACAGCACACATGCGATACCTTTCTCTCAGAAACAAAATAAAACTGAAATCAACACCCCCCCAACACCCCCCCCCCCCAACAACGAAAATCAGAAGGGAAAAGCGAAAGACCAGTATGGGGCAGGGAGCCGGTGGGGGCTGGGGGAGGGGAATCAAAACAAAGCATAATCAAACCTAAAGCCCACAAAACCCCCACTGAGTTCACTTTGTGTTGGCCAACCATTCCTCTACACCTTCAGAGTAACCCAGCCCCGCTCTGAGACACTGGCCTGGCTTCCCTCTTCCTTTTACAGCTGCTTCGCAGTCTCACTGGGCTCCAGTTCCCTCACACATCCCTGGCGCTCAGTCCTGACCTTGCCCTCTCTAGACAACAACACTCAATGTTCAAACGTTGCAAGCGCACCCTCAGCAGCAGTCCTCTTTCCACCTTAAGATATCAGGGATACTCTACGGAAACATCGGTGGGCAGTGACGTCAGAGTGGGCTTCCTCCGACCAACAGCATCTCAGCGCCAGTCTCTCACAATCCGACTCCATAGCCCCTAAGTCTTGGGAGTGGGCCCGAGCCCTCTAGGATTTTAAACAAGTTTTTCGTTTGATTCTGATGCATGATGAATTAGGCTTAAAATAAGATGCCTTTCTTGCCTCCTTCTTTACCCTTCCGTCTGGCTGACATCGCCAGAGCATTTTGCTCTGCTCTGCTCTCCCACGGTGCCACAATGCTCGCCACTGTTCACTAAGGGGGCGAATCTGACCAAATTTTCCTAGGCCCTGGAATTTGGAAAGGCCGCCTGGATATCTGTGCTGCTGTTTCTTGTCAAGATAAACCATAGTCTGTCAGCATTGCAAATGCCAGGAGCCAGGAGCTGGTAAACCCTGGATGGAATAACAGAGTGGCCGCTCATACTCCTACATCTCCAGCAGAGGTGCTCTGTGCCAGTGTGTGTCTCTCCAGCTATTGCACCCTGCCTCTCCTGGGGGAGGAGGCTCTCTGGAAAGGTCTGTATGTCACAAGCTGTGTTTTCATCATTGGTTTGGAATAAGGGAAAGTTGGTTTATAACCTAGGCAGCCTCAAATGCCTGTCTTTCCTGAATCAGCCCACCCGACCCCCATCAGCTCTGTGTGAATTGAGTTATTAGCTTGTTTAGAGTTAGAGGTTTCAATAGACAGGGATGGCTCACACCTTTAAGCCCAGAACTTGGGAGGCAGAGACAGGCAGATCTCTGAGTCTGAGGCCAGCCTGGTCTAGAGAGTGAGATCCAGAACATCCAGGGCTCCAAAGATAACTAAAAATAAAATGACAACAGACCAGCAATGTTACACCATGTCCCTCCCCGTTGCCCTTCCAGGACCTGTGATTGCTCCGGGTTTCCGTGGATAACCTAGGGTGAGCCTACTATGTGCTGGTAAGGAGAACAGCAACCTGTTCAGTAGCAATGCAGGCAACCTTGGTACCCTTTGCACAGATGTCCTCACAGGTCATGAAGACTAGGAGGTGGAACTCCTTGGCAGGCCGTCCCGTCCACCTCAGCTTAGAAGTCTTTCCTTTTTGTTAGTGTTTGAACAATAAGGCATTTCGGTTTTTTTTGTTGTTGTTGTTTTTTTTTTTTTTTTGGATTTTTGAGACAGGGTTTCTCTGTATAGCCCCGGCTGTCCTGGAACTCACTTTGTAGACCAGGCTGGCCTCGAACTCAGAAATCCGCCTGCCTCTGCCTCCCGAATGCTGGGATTAAAGGCGTGCGCCACCACGCCCGGCTAAGGCATTTCGTTTTAATCATTCCAAATCCCTCATCTCTTGAAACACATGCAGAGTTGAAAATGTGACTTTAAAAAAGAAAACCTCAGCCGGGCTGTGGTGGCGCACACCTTTAATCCCAGCACTCCGGAGGCAGAGGCAGGCAGATTTCTGAGTTCGAGGCCAGCCTGGTCTACAGAGTGAGTTCCAGGACAGCCAGGGCTACACAGAGAAACCCTGTCTTGAAAAACCAAAAAAAAAAAAAAAAAAAAAACCTCAAACTTTGGCAAGCCTTCAATTAAGAACATTCTACGCTAACGGAAGACACAGTCGTGGGCCTCGTATGGCCTCTAGATCAAGAGCTGGCAGTCCCTACTTGGAGTTACCGTCCAGTACCCGCCCAGGTGCTGACATTCTCCCAGTGCTGAGGTGGCTCCCACACTCCCTCTGGACTGGTTTTTCTTAACCCGTGGGTTACCACCCCTTTGGGATTGAGTGGCCCTTTCATAGATATTTATATTACGAGATCCATAACAGTAGCAAGATTATGTTTATGAAGTAGAAACAAAAATTATTTTCTGGTTGGGGGTCACAGCTCCATGAGGAGCAGTGTTAACAGGCTGCAGCCTTGGGAAGCGTGAGAACCACTTCATCTGTTGATAAAAAGTCCCCCTTTCCAAATCCAGTCGTCTCGCTGTCTCAGGAAACCCTCGATTGCCATGTTTGCACACATCCTTGCTGATAGACAAATGACTACTAGGTTGCTCTTCCTGAAGCACAGTGGACCACTCGCAGTGTGAATCCTGACAGTGCTTCGCGTGCATGACTGATGCAGGCAGGCCACTCGCAGTGTGAATCCTGACAGTGCTTCTCGTGCATGACTGATGCAGGCAATGTGACTTGCAGCTTGAGGGCTTTGTGCCTGATCACAAGCTTTATCACCAAGCCACACCCCAGCTCTGTTTAAGGGTATTTTAAACTTGTCATAGATACGATACTTATTTTTGGTTAGAATATAGGAATTCTTTAGCTGCAAGAGCCCCTGGAGATTATATGTCAACTCTCCTCTCCTTCCCCCCTCCCCCACGTCCACCCCATAGGTTTTGTAGAAAGGAACAAATTTTGGCTCAGATGATTAGATGAAGATCTCAGAGAGTGGAGTTGGTAAGTCGCTCGCACGGCTTGTCATGATAGATTTTTATGGCGGAATTGGCTAGACTTTCTCTTAGCTCATCATGGGACAATATGAATGACTCTTTTAAAAGATTTTAATTTTAAAGAAGATTTATTTTAATTAATACATATGTAAGCACACGTGGCTCGGTGTGTGTGGTGTGGTATATGTGTGTGTGTGTGTGTGTGTGTGTAAGGGGTGGGTTGTATGTGTGTGGGGTGTGTATGGAGGTGTGTGTGTGTAGAGGTGTGCATGCATGTGTGCATATGTATGGAGGTGTATGTGTGTGTGTATTTGTGTGAATGGAGGGATGTGGGTGTTTGTAGAGTGTGAATATATGCATGTGTGTGTGTGAGGAGTATGTGTGTGTGGAGGGGTGTGTGTATAGAGGTGTGTATGCATACGTGTATGTGGAGGTATATTCATTTGTGTGTGTGGTATATGGAGGGGTGTGTGGGTTGTGTGTGTGAATGCAGTGCTCATGGAGGCCAGAAGGTACTGAATACCCTGGACCTGAGCTATATATAGGAGGATGTCAGTCATCTAAAGTAGGTGCTGGGATCTGAACTTGGGTCCTTTACAAGAGCAGCATATGCTCTGCTGAGTTGTCTCTCCAGCCCTTTATTTTTATTTTTACTTAAGTGTACATGTGAATGTCTGCATGAAGGTAATGGCATGTGTGTGCACTCGTGTTCATGTATATGCATGCATATTCGTGTGCAAGTGCGTGTTTGCGTGTGTGTTCCCAAGGAGGCCAGAAGATATTTATTTTATGTCTGTGAGCACACTGTCACTCTCTTCAGACACACCAGAAGAGGACATCAGATCCCATTACAGATGGCTGTGAGCCACCATGTGGTTGCTGGGACTTGAACTCAGGACCTCTGGAAGAGCGGTCAGTGCTCTTAACCTCTGAGCCATCTCTCCAGCCCCCAAGGATGCATTTTTAAAAGCAGGACTATTGCTCTCAAACCTGACAGTTGAGAGTACAGGGGAGTCTTGGGGATTGGCAGGTCTTTTATTCGTTATGTATCCCCAAGGTTTTAAGACTTAGCTTGGCATCAGAGTAGAGACCTAACTCCATCTGCTGTGCAGGCTGAGTGTCTTTCTGGCTGTTCTTAATTCCCAAAGCTGAATCACAACCATCATTTCACGTCTCGAAAACTTAAAACCGAGCCAACATCATATGCTCCAGACTAGGAGAAAGGCTAGTATCTCCTGTGGGCTACCCCTCTCTGAGTGTTTAAGATCCAGAGGTTATAGGGTCTGGTGGTTGGGGACAGGCAGGTGGCAGGGCAAAAAGCCAAGGTTCAATCAGTGCTACGGCTCCTTCGGGCTGTCATGTGGCCATCAGGGCTAACTCTGAACTCTTCTGAGGTAGAGAGGAAAGCATCTCCTTTGGGCAAACAGCCCTGGGGAGTTGGTGGGGCCAGTGACACCTGGGCTGGACTCCAGTAACCACTTGCTTGTTTGAGCTAAGGGGGCCCCCATGGGAAGGTTACCCTGATTAAGGGGGTCCCTCTACCCCTTCCCACTCCCATCTGACAGAGGGAGGCTGGCTTCAATACTGACTGTCCTCTGTGGAGCCACTGTGGTCCCTAGGGGAGGATGAGGACCCCTGCTTTCTCCATTCTTAGGTTCACAAATTTTACAGATCAGTCTTTTCAGTTCTCGGTGGCCATGTTAGTCAGGGTTTCTGTCGCTGTAAGAAAACACCGTGGCCAAAAAGCAGCTTGGGGAGGAAGGGGTTTATACGGCTCACATTTCCACATCCTTACTCCATCACTGAAGGAAGTCAAGACAGGAACTCCAATAGAATGGGACCCTGGAGACAGGAGCTGATGCAGAGGCCATGGAGGGGTGCTGCTTACTGGCTTGTTCCCCATGGCTCAGCTTGCTTTCTTATAGAACCCAGGACTACCAGCTAGGGGATGGCTCCACCCACAATGGGCTGAGCCATCCCCCATCAACTACTGTGGTGGTTTGAATATGCTTGGCCCAAGGGAATGGTACTATTAAGAGGTGTGGCCTTATTGGAGGAGGTGTGGCCTTATTGGAGGAGGTGTGGCCTTGTGAGAGGAAATGTGTCACTGTGGAGGTGGGGCTTTATATGTGCTCAAATCTGGCCAGTGTGAGAATGTCTCCTGGGCCTTTCAGGCAAGTTGTAGAATTCTCAGCTCCTCCAGCATCGTGTCTGCCTGCACACTGCCATGGACTGAACCTCTGAAACTGTAAGCCAGCTCCAATTAACTGCTTTCTTTTATAAGACTTGCCTTGGTCATGTTGTCCCTTCATAGCAGTGAAACCCTAATTAAGACAACCACTGAAGAGAGAGGTTTCCTCCTCTCAGAGATTTTAGCTTGTGTCAAGTTGACATTAAACTGACCAGCACAACCGACCCCTCATCAATCTGACACAAACATAACTTTCCTTTCTCATTTATCCCCACGGTCTCACGTTAAAAATACAAATAACTTAAAATAAAATCCCACAGTCTTTACAATTTCAAACACGTTAAAAATTCAAAGCCCCTCAACTATGTGCTCCTGTAAAATAAAATAAAGTTAAATATTTTCTTACTTCAAGAGAGAAGAAAAGTCACAACTTCAGAGAAAAGTCACAACGAAATCAAAGCCCAAAACCAAACTCCAAAAGTGTAAATAACTGGGCATTTGATATCTGAGTTTTACACATGGTCTTCTGGCTCCTCCAGGGGGCGTGGGTCATTCTCTGGCTCCGACTCGGACACACACAGCTTGTCTTTCAGGCCTCGCTGGCTCCATTGCACAGCAGCTGCTGTTCTTGGTGGTCATCTCATGGTACTGCCATTTCCAGAATGCCAGGGCTTTCTGCTCTCACCAATAGCTTTTCAAAGGCTCTCTTCATGGTGCCAAGCCTCAAGCTTCTCTGCCTGGTCCCTTCAGCCCTGAGCCTTCAATTGCCACTGAGGCTAAACCTTCCCCAGTGGCCTCTCCTGGCCTCTCACAGTGCCAAGCCTCAGCTGTTCTCCATGACCCCTTCCTGACTTCAAAACTGGTACCATCTGGATGACTCTTATACTACCAAGTTCAGATGCCAGCATGAGGTACAAACTTGGCTGCCTCTGGAACACAGCTTCTGTGTGCTGACTCTCAGGAAACACTTCCCATAAGATTTAACCTCAACAATGCTTGTTTCTTCTCAATCACTGATAATTTCTCAGCTCCAGCTGGCCAGTAACGAGTATCCCAACAAAGCAAAGGTTTCACTTTAGTAGTTCTGGTATCGTGTTAAACACAGCTGATTCTTTGGCCCCAGCTAACCAGACTCACGAAATCTTAAATCAAAATAGCAAATGGTCCTGATAGTCTTTAAACTTCCCTCTGAAACTTTACTAAAAAGGCCTCATCTTTAAAAAATATATATATATTTATTTTACGTGTATGAATATACTATCTTCATGCTCACCAGAAGAAGGCATTGGATCCCATTACAGGTGATTGTGAGCCACCATGTGGTTGCTGGGAATTGAACTTAGGACCCCTAGAAGAGCAGTCAGTTTTCTTAACCACTGAGCCACCTCTCCAGTCCCCTAGGCCCCATCCTCTGTTTTGCTTTTTAACATTCGTATCTTCCAGTCTCCTACAGTTATCTTCCAGCTCAGTACAGCTCTCCAGGTACTGAGCACTCAATGGCTTTTCTAGCCTAAAGTTCCAAAGTCCTTCCACAATCCTCCCCAAAACAAGAAGGTCAGGGCTGTCACAACTATACCCTACTATCTTGGTTTCTATTGCTGTGATGAAATATCATGACCAAAAGCAAGTTGGGGAAAAAAGGACTTACTTGGCTTAACACTTCCAGATTGCTGGAGGAAATCAGGACAGGATTTAGGAGAAGGACCTGGAGGTAGGAGCTGATGCAGAGGACATGGATAGGTGCTGCTTACTGGTTTGTTCCTTGTGGCTTTCTTCCTCTGTCTTGCTCAGTCTCCTTTCTTATAGAACCCAAGATCACCAGCCCACGGATGGCATCACCCACCATAGGCTAGGGCCATCCCCAGCAACTACAGTGTGGAGGCATTCTCTTAATTGAAGTTCTCTCCTCTCAGATGACTATAGTGTGTGTCAAGTTGACATAAAGCAATCCAGAAGAGTGGCCATTCCAGGAGGTAAGAAGGTCCTGGGGTTGGCTGTGTGGTCTCCTCTTCTCCCTGAAGAACCCTGTGCTTCAGGCTCTGAACAGAGGTAGTCCGAGTTCTGCTCTTTTGCTAACCACAGGGAAACATTTCTTCTCCTAAAGACTGAAGTATCTGCAGTGAGGTCCACCCCTTTTCTTATTTTGATGTCTTACTTGTTTTGAAACAGAACAACTTCTATCATGGGGTAAAAAGGCACAAAAGGTAAAATTTCCCAGAGACCTCTTGACACGCATGCACACACAGAGCACATTGCATTATGGCTTTTCCTGGTCTCCAGGGTGCAAGAGATGCTAGGAGTCAGATCTCATGTGCAGAAGTCAGCTGTTGGCTTCAAACCTTCAGTAGGAACTGCCAAGCATTCTGATCTTCCAGGAACTCATCCAGGCGTCTGGGGGAACGGCTCTGTTTTTATTTGCATATGGAATTCTGGGGACTGACTCATTCTCTGAGCAGCTCTGAGCTCTCAGCTGGCCTCACTTGTGGCTTGTGCAAACCCATGCTGAGAAGTTGAGCCCGGCCTAATGCAACCCTAGGGCAGCTGGGTCGCTTGGTATCTCCTGTCTTCCTGCTTTCTTCTCATTGAACTAAACAGCTAGGGGGCAGGTCCTCAGTCAACACCCACAAAGCCACTGCAGACATGGAGAATTCCAACACACTAGGAAGGCTTAGCTTTCTGTTTAGAATTCTAGCAACAAGCTACGAACGTTTAAAAAGACATCCCCTCCTCCCCGGCTCAGTGAAAGCAAAACCAGGCAACAAAATCAATAAATCATTAACTTAAAGAACGGCCTTTCGAGACTTTAGCTGCCTGGCTTGCATTTGCCAAGTGTCAGAAGGGTCACTGACTTCACTGTGGAAAGGAAGTTGGTAATGATTTCCCGTAGCACGCGAGCACTCTTGCCGCGCTTGCGCTGACTGTGTAGGGCTTTAAAGCGAGGCTATATCGCCCTCTCGTGGACGCCGCGTGCATAGCTGTGATGCACAAAGCTTTGTGCTACAAATCACAAATACCGACCAATAAGATACAGAACTCAGGGAGTGTCTTGGAATAACCCTGTCTTATTTTTATCTTAAAATGTTATTGAGATATATTTGCTCGATACAGAGAAATGCAGTAACACTATGTACAGAGCTTAAAGCACGTGAGAGTGAAATTATTGCCAGTCACAATGAAAGGGACAGGTGCAGACTGGATTGTTGTAATGCGCACACACTGTTCATGAACAAGTGGCACGCCTTAGGACTCATTCGAGTGGCTTTGTCAAATGTCAGTACTATGAATGTCCCTTTTAATCTAGCGCATTTCCCCCAAGCTTTCTTACAATGTACTTGACAAACTGCATGTTGTGAGATGATGATTCCAAGTTAGTTAGCATATTTGTCGCCTCACATACCTCTTTTTTTTTTCTTCACAAGAACATTTAGTCTCTTAGCAATTTTTGCATATGCAGTGGAGTGAAGCCTGTAAGACCAGCCTGGAGACATTTTCTTCTTAGAGCCAGGGAATGGGGCAGCAGGACCCGAGGCCGTGTGCTGAGCTCCAGGGTTTATTGTCTGAGCTAAAGGTATTTTCCCTACCCCACCTGATCTTTACAGCTGTTCTGGGAGTCTCAATTACTTCTGTTTTGATCAAGACAATTTAAATGGGTGTCTGTCAAAGGAGAAGGCCTGGAATCGATATTGTAGCAAAGCAACCTCAGTGGCTAATTAGTGAACTCGACCTTGGGTTAGTATTGCTGAGAGAATGCTGCCCTCCCTGAACACCACTAGCAAGTCCCATGTGCTGCCTGCTGTTGACGACCAATACTGTCCTCGTTACCTAGAAGAATGGCACATCCTAGAGAGGCCATCAGTTGTTCATTTAAAATAATCTTAGCTTAATTAAACAACCTGAGAGATGCCAATACTTTGTCCTGATTTGCACTGAAATAATCAGTGTAATAAAACTTCTGGGGATGCATAAAACTCGGTCCAATTATAAATGCCAAGTGGGGGACAGTGAGATAGCTTAATGGGGGGGGAATGAGATGTCTCAGTGAAGGGGGACAGTGAGATAGCTCAGTGTGTGTGTGGGAAGGGTGGGATAGCTCAGTGGGGGGACAGTGAGATATCTCAGTTGGGGGGCAGTGAGATAGCTAAGTGGGGGAATGAGATGTCTCAGAATGTGTGTGGGGGGGCAGTGATCCCAGTATGCAAAAGTGTGTGTTGTGCAGGCATGGTGCTATGGCTCCATTCCCAGAACACATGAAAGCCGAGAGAACCAGATCCATAGCATTGCCCTGCCCAGCCTATCATAGCATTGCCCTGCCCAGCCTATCATAGCATTGCCCTGCCCAGCCTATCATAGCATTGCCCTGCCCAGCCTATCATAGCATTGCCCTGCCCAGCCTATCATAGCATTGCCCTGCCCAGCCTATCATAGCATTGCCCTGCCCAGCCTATCAATCATAGCCCGAAGAACAGTACAAGAGTGAGTCATTTCTGCACAAAGTGACTTTTTGTTAAATGGACACACACAGGGCAGTTTACAGCAGAGCCAGCTTCAGCTATGCATTTGCAACAGTGCAGAATCAGAATCAGCGCAGAATCAGCAACAGCGCAGAATCAGCAACAGCACAGAATCAGAATCAGCAACAGTGCAGAATCAGAATTAGCACAGAATCAGCAACAGTGCAGAATCAGAATCACAATAAACATGACAGAGGAGGTGTGAAATGTATTCTATGAATAAATTTGAAATTTGTCTGCTTGATTGAAAGGCAGATTGGTCCATCTATCAGTGATAGGAGGTAGTGATTTCTCCCTGCCTGTCTAATTAAATAAAAGTCTGGAATTGATCTATTTGGGCGGTGAGGGGGCTATCAGTCCCAGCAGGCTTATAAAGATTAGTATTTTGAGTGGACGGTTCTGCTTCTGTTTCTGAGTATTTGTTAACCAGTAGGATTATTGTCATGTTAAAGATCGTCTACTATATAACAAAGTCTGTCTGAGACTAAACTTATGCATAAAATAGTCCCAGGTGCCGAAGGGTCACTGAGTCACAGCTCACAAATAGCCCTGATTTTACCTCAGCAGTCTGTCGTGTTTTCGACATGCTAGTAATTAAATTAATTAATTAGTTAATTAATTAATTAATTTTATTTTAGGTTTTTCCTGCGTGTATGTGTGTGTGCATGCCATGTGCATGTCGGGTGCTGATGGGATCCAGAAAAGGGCATTGGACCCCTGGAACTGGATTACAGATGATTGTGAGCCACCGTTTGTTGCCTGGGTATTCTGGAGGAACAGACAGTGCGCTGACCACTGAGCCATCTCTGCAGTCCCTGCTCTCTCATGTTGTCCCCATGGAGAGTTAACCCACAAGACCTCCCAGGAAGTGAATGGTGGGGACGCATAGAGCTCACACATGTAGAGGCCACATTTAAAACAGAGAGAGTGACAGCAAGAGACTCCTGACTTTGTTTTGTAATTTGCCACTTGTAGAGGGATGGAGCTGTCTGTTACGCCTTTGCCCTGAAACATGAGAGCTTGATCGTAAGAGCACACACATGCAGACACTGGCCGTGACAGCACATGCGTGTAACCCTAGCGCTGGAGGCAGACAGGCAGGGCTCTAGGGCTCACTCCCCAGCCTGCCTGTGTGGTGCACTCCAGGCCATCGGGAGGCTGTCTTCAAAATCAAGGTGGCCAGCACTTAGGGAATGACACCGGAGGTTGATGTGTGGGTCACACGTATATTCAGGTATAAGCACACACACACGTGTGCAACCCCCCCCCCCCAGTAGATATGTCTGTTATGGCTCTAGCTCCCTCGTATCCCTGGTTGTAGGTTTTATTAATTAGTAAAGTGGAAATCAGTCTGCAAATTTTGAGCCAATAATTTATCACCACTGTTAATTTTTGTCATAGATGTTAGCAGCATGCTTATTTGAATGTAAGGTCCCATGGACTTGTTTTTGTGTGTGTGTGTGTGCTTGTGTGTGTGTGTGTGTGTGTGTGTGTGTGTAGGGGTAGGGGTGGGAAAAGGGTACTTGTGGAAGTCAGAGGGCAACAACAAGCATACTTTACCTACTGAGCCATTCATTCCCAAGCCTCCGTGATTTTGTTTCCAATAAACACTCACATGCATATAAAACAGATAAGGGGCTGGTGAGATGGCTCATCGGGTAAGAGCACTGCCTGCTCTTCTGAAGGTCCTGAGTTCAAATCCCAGCAACCACATGGTGGCTCACAACCACCCATAATAAGATCTGACGCCCTCTTCTGGTGCATCTGAAGACAGCTACAGTGTACTTATATATAATAATAAATAAATCTTTAACAACAACAACAACAAGAACAAAAACCAAACAGATAAAACCAGAAGAAGTCCTCAGGTAAGCACTAAGTCAAATATCAGGAAAGCCCTCTTCTGCTGTGTAAGATGGCCACTTCTTGTTTTATATTCCATACATTCTCTGTGTGCATGTATGTAAGTGAACATGCTTTCATGTATCTATGAGTTTATATCTGTCACCTTGTTGACCTGTTTACAGATTTAAAAACTGGGACAAATGTATATTTTGATACACAGTATTCATCTCATTAATGTTCTTTACTTTGAGATAAGGTCTTACTGGGTAGCCCTGGCTGGCCTTGAACTCACAGAGATTCAGCTGCCTCTGTCTCCCAAGTGCTGGAATTAAAGATTTATTTATTTATTTTATGTATGAATAAAACTATAGCTGTCCTCAGACATTCCAGAAGAGGGTGTCAGATCCCATTACAGAGGGTTGTGAGCCACCATGTGGTTGCTGGGAATTGAACTCAGGACCTCTGGAAGAAGAGTCAGTGCTCTTTGCCACTGAACCATCTCTGCAGCCTCCAAGTGCTGGAATTAAAGGCATGAATCTCTGTATCTGGTCCTCATTCACACTCATGTAAGCAGTAGAAATAATTATTAGTATCATTCAGCAAGAGGAGGAAAATCAAGACACAGACTAGAAAGTTAGGTGTTCAGGGCTATAACACCCCCATAATCAAGTGTGACTGCTGATACTAACACAGTATTGGTAATATGATATGGGATCCATATGTACTGACAAAGTCAGGATTTGAATAAGAGTGAGATCCAGAGACTTCCTATTACCTACAAAGCAGAAGGAAGAAGAAGAAAGACAGACACCAAACAGGAGGAAGGGGGCCAGAGAAGCAAGTGAGGCTGAGAAGGGAGTGTGTTGTCACTCAGTGGAGACCTTGACATGTGGTGCTAACACAGACAGCTTCCAGCCTACAGAGAACAGTCTCGAGACTTGGTATTCACACCAACTCCTTCATGCCTTAGATTCTTCATGATGTGTTTTGGTGTCATGAGAACACAGGAACATGGTCTTACCCATGGAGACCGTGGCTACCAGAGTCTTGCCAAAGCTGGGGCATCTCCAAGACTCCAGCTCTCTCCTGTCCAGGCAGATGGAAGGGTGGGAGTGAGTATAAACACGAGAAGAGAGAGAATCTTTCTATTTGTTTAGCCTCTGCAAATTTCTATTTTATTGCCAAAGTTTTTTTTTTTTTAACTTAAAAATTTCCCACTGTATGAGAATTGTTGGGGTGTTTGGTTAAATGACAAACAAATCTAAACTTTGTGATTTTTGCCTTTGCCATTATAAATTTGAGATGGTCTCTGAGAAAAATAACAGGCCTGGTGGCATTACATATGTCTGAGCAGTGCAAACAGACACGCCCAGTGAGCTGCTTGTTTAGCCAGTGATATAACAAGCCAGGGCTGCGCTGCCTCTAGGGCTGCACTGCCCTTTGAAATCAGCTGTTTCCCAAACCAACCACTTACATCCACAGTGAAGCTGGAACCTTTCCTCACTTTGCTAGCTCCTGTGGCTTTGAACTCAGAGGTGGCTGGCTGAAGTGTTCAGCATTTTGAATCTGGGAGTCAGTTTTTTAGAATCCATAATCCCCATATTTTAAGGCAGAGAGAGGAGCCTTTACCCACTGAGCCATTTTGCCCTCATACACTTAAGTCCAGCCAGGTCAATGAGCACATTCACAGAAACTGTTAAATCACAAAAGCCGTGACAGGGAAGAACACCTGCTGCTTTTCCAGAGGCCCCAAGTTTAATTACCAGCATCCACGGTAGCTCAACACTGCCTGAACTTCAGCTTTGTCACTGATTTTATCAGAAGTGTAAGGGAGCAAGCACACTCAAACCATCACACTCCATTCCCTGGCCCCCACAGGCGTGTTCAAACATACAAGTCTATGGCGGGGGGCGCATTCCATTCCCTGGCCCCCACAGGCATGTTCAAACATACAAGTCTATGGCGGGGACCACACTCCATTCCCTGGCCCCCACAGGCGTGTTCAAACATACAAGTCTATGGTGGGGACCACACTCCATTCCCTGGCCCCCACAGGCGTGTTCAAACATACAAGTCTATGGCGGGGACCACACTCCATTCCCTGGCCCCCACAGGCTTGTTCAAACACACAAGTCTATGGCAGGGACCACACTCCATTCCCTGGCCCCCACAGGCGTGTTCAAACACACAAGTCTATGGCAGGGGGCGCATATCTAGCCATAGCATGATGCAAAATACATTTAGTCCAACTTCAAAAGTCTCTGTAGTCTACCATAGTCTAAATGATGTTTAAAAGTCCAAAGTCTCTTCTGAGAGTCATGCAATCTCTTAACTGTAATCCCCTATAAAATAGAAATAAAAATAAAACAGATCACATACTTCCAGCATCAGAGGATACACATTACCATTCCAAAATGTCATATTGAGAAAATACTGGACCAAAGCAAGACCAAAAGCCAGCTGGGCAAACTCCAAACTCTGCATCTCCATGTCTGACATCAAAGAGGTCAGATCTCCAACTCCTTTCATCTTTGTTGACTGCAACAAATTTCTTTCTCCTGGGCTGGTTCTGTTCCCTGTTAACAGCTGTCCTTGGCTGTTGTGGATAGCCCTGGAGCTAATTATATTTGATGTTAATTCTGTTCTCCTGTGAGTGGTTGTAAACAAGGAATGAGCACTCAGGTGATTTCCTGTAAATCTGCTTCCCACCTTAATTTGTAAAATGAAGGAGAGCTGTTGATTGCACAGATAAAAGGGAAGGTAGAGCGGAAGGTGGGGAAGAAGAAGGAGAAAATGGAAGAGGGAGAGGATGCAGAGGAGGAGGAAGAAGAAGAAAAGCAGAGCAGAAGCCCATGGCCTGGAGAAACTGCAAGTTCTAAGGGGTCTCATAGATGTGGAAGATGGTAGTGTAGCAGTAGATCTGCCCAATCTAGGCACACTCAGCATGTATTCATATTAACTGTTTTGTGTTTTCTTTGCCGGGGCATATTTGGGATGGAGAGGCTTACCGCAACACTTGGCAAGTACCCTATGACTTTGACATCTCTAACATTTTGGGGTATCTAAGGGAACTTCAATTTTATAGCTTCTTGTTCCAATGTCTGGGATCCACGCATGATCTTCTGGGCTCCTCTGAAGGTCTTGGGTCATTTCTCTGTTTCTGCCCTCTGTAGCACTCTAGGCTCTGGTTGTCTCCTCTCCATTGCTTCTGCTGTTCTTGATGATCATCCTATGGTAGTGGCATATACACTGAGGTCTTTGCTGCAACTAGGCTTCACCAATAAACTCTTATAGGCTCTCTTCATGGTACCAAGCCTCAACTCCTTTGCATGACCCCTTCAGTCCTGGGCTCTGTTGGTCTTCCTGTGGAGTTCCTATCCCCTTGAGGCCAGCAATCCTTCCTCCTAATCTGTAAGAGCCCCCCAAGTTTCCACTGTTTGGCTGTGGGTGTCTGCATCTATCTGAGTCAAATGTCTGCTCGGTGGAGCCTCTCAGAGGACAACATGTTCCTGTCAGCAAGCATAACAGAGCATTATTAATAGTGTCAGGGATTGGTGCTTGCCCAAGGGATGGGTCTCAAGTTGGGCCAGTTATTGATTTTCCTTCCTTAAGTCTCTGCTCCCGTCCTCATTTCTGCATTACTTGTAGACAGGATACATTTTGGTTTGAAAGTTTTGTTGGTGGCTGGTGTCTCTATTGCCTCACTGGGGTTCCTGCCTGGCTACAGGAGGTGGCCTCTTCAGGTTCCATATCCCCAATGTTGTGAATCACAGATAAGGTCAACCCCACTGATTCATGGGCACCTCCCTTATCCCAGGTCTCTGTCTCATCCTGGAGATGCCCTCCACCTCCTTGCCATCATCAGTTGCAGATTTCCATTCATTTTCATTAACATCTACACATTTCTTCTGGCCTTTCCCACACCTGATCCTGAATTCCCCATTCTTCTCCCCTTCCCTCTCCCCATCCCTCCTCCTCCTCAAACCTCCCTCCATCTGCCTCTCATGACTATTTTATTCCTCCTTCTAAGTGAGATTCAAACATCCTCCTTGGGCCTTCCTTCTTGCTTAGTTTCTTTGGGTCTGTGGAGTGTAACACGGTACCTGTATTTTGTGGCGGATATTCACTTATAAGTGAGTACATACCATGCATGTCCTTTTAGGACTGGGTTAGCTCACTCAGAATGATATTCCCAAGGTCAATCCATTTCCCTGAAAAATTTATGATGTCCTGGTTTTTCATAGCTAAATAGTATTCCATTGTGTAGTTGTACCATGTTTTCTTTATCCATTCTTCAGTTGAGGGACATCTGGGTTGTTTCCAATTTTTGGCTATTATGAATAAAACTGCTATGAACAGAGTTGAGCAAGTATATGTGTGAAATGGAGGAATTACCATCCCTGACCTCAAGCTGTACTACAGGGCAATAGTGATAAAAACCATACAGTATTGGTACAGATACAGATACATTGATCAATGGAATTGAATAAAAGATCCAGAAATAAACCCACACATCTAGACACTTGATTTTTGATAAAGAAGCCCAAATCATACAATGGAAAAATGAAAGCATCTTCAACAAAAGGCACTGGACTAACTGGATGTCTATATGTAGAATGAATATAGATCCATATTTATCACCCTGCACAAAACTCAAGTCCAAGTGGATCAAGGACCTCAATATGAAACCAGATACACTAAATCTCATAGAAGACAAAGTGGGGAATACCCTTGAATACACTGGTACAGGAGACAAGTACAACAGAACGCCAATGTCTCAGGGTCTAAGATCAACAATTGACAAATGGGACCGCACAGAACTGCAATGCGTTTGTAAGGCAAAGGACACTGTCAATAAAGTCAAAACAGCAGCCTACAGACTGGGAAAGGACCTTCACCAACCCTACATGTGACACAGGGCTAATATTCAAAATTTATAAAGAACTCAAAAGTTAAACACCAACCACCTAAATAACCCAATTAAAAATGGTGCACAGAACTAAACAGAGAACTCTCAACAGAGGAATCTTGGATGGCAGAGAAGCACTTAAATTCATTGTTTTTAATAGCAGAGAAGTACTCCATTGTGTAAATGTACCACATTTTCTGTATCCATTCCTCTGTTGAGGGACATCTGGGGTCTTTCCAGCTTCTGGCTATTATAAATAAGGCTGCTATGAACATAGTGGAGCATGTGTTCTTATTACCAGTTGGAACATCTTCTGGGTATATGCCCAGGAGAGGTATTGCTGGATCCTCCGGTAGTACTATGTCCAATTTTCTGAGGAATTGCCAGACTGATTTCCAGAGTGGTTGTACCAGCTTGCAATCCCACCAGCAATGGAGGAGTATTCATCTTTCTCCAAATCCTCACCAGCAGCTGCTGTCACCTGAATTTTTGATCCTAGCCATTCTGACTGGTGTGAGGTGGAATCTCAGGGTTGTTTTGACTTGCATTTTACTTATGATTAAGGATGTTGAACATTTTTTTAAGGTGCTTCTCAGTCATTCAGTATTCCTCAGTTGAGAATTCTTTGTTTAGCTCTGTACCCCATTTTTTAATGGGGTTATTTGAATTTCTGGAGTCTAGCTACTTGAGCTCTTTGTATATATTGGATATTAGTCCCCTATCAGATTTAGGATTCGTAAAAATCCTTTTCCAACCTGTTGGTGGCCTTTTTGTCTTATTGACAGTGTCTTTTGCCTTACAGAAGCTTTGCAATTTTATGAGGTCCCATTTGTCCATTCTTTTTTTTTTTTTTTTTTTGGTTTTTCGAGACAGGGTTTCTGTCTCTGTATAGCCCTGGCTGTCCTGGAACTCAATCTGTAGACCAGGCAGGCCTAGAGCTCAGAAATCCACCTGACTCTGCCTCCCAAGTGTTGGGATTAAAGGCATGCACCACCACTCCTGGTCCATTTGTCAATTCTTGATCTTACAGCACAAGCCATTGCTGTTCTGTTTAGGTGTTTTTCCCCTGTGCCCATATCTTCGAGGCTTTCCCCCACTTTCTTCTTTATAAATTTTAGTGTCTCTGGTTTTATATGGAGGTCTTTGATCCACTTAGACTTGAGTTTTGTACAAGGAGATAAGAATGGATCAATTTACAAATGATGCTGGCTAATTTTAAAAAGATTTATTCATCTATTATATGTAAGTACACTGTAGCTGTCTTCAGACATTCCAGAAGAGGGCGTCTGGTCTTATTATGGATGGTTGGTCTCTCTGGCCTTGCTTGCTCGGGCCCTGCTTGTTCCAGCCCCTGGTGTGCTTTTAATCTTTGAATTTTACATTTTGTATTTTTCCTTCCTATGCTTGTTGTGCTTGATCAAAATGTTCCTCATGAGAGTGAACCACTGGACAGAGTCTAAATTAGACTTCTTTGAGACTTCTTTTGTCAATTTACTTAATCTAAATCTCTTTACATTTTCCTCAGGCAGACTTTTCAGACAAAGGCAAAAGCAGCCACAGTCTTCATCAAAATATCACAAGAACAATCTCTAGGCAACATAACCAAAATTTGATTCCTCTGAAACCTCTTGAGCCAGGCCCCCACAGTTCAGACCACCCTCAGCAGCACCGTCTTCCATGCTTCTCCTAGGATGGCCCAGTAAGCCCCACTTAAAGCATTCCAGTGCTGTCCTATTCCAAAGTTCCAAAATCTACATCCCTCCAAACACAAACAAGGTCGGGCACATCACTGCAACACCCCAGTCCCTGGGACCAACTTCTATCTTAGGGTTTCATTGCTGTGAAGAGACACTGTGACTAAGGCAACTCAATTTAATTTAATTGGGGCTAGCTTACAGTTTCAGAGGTTCAGTCAATTATCATTATGGTGGGAAGTGTGGCAGTATCCAGCTAGATGCGGCATTGGAGTAGGAGGTGAGATTTCTACATCTTGATCTGAATGCAGCCAGGAAGAAACTGTCTTCTGCATTGGGTGGAGCTTGAGCACAAGGAAACCACAGAGCCCTCCTACACAGTGACACACTTCTTCCAACAAGGTCACACTTCTTCCAACCAGGCCACCCTCCTAATAGTGCCACTTCCCATGGGCCAAGTGTATTCAAATCACCACACTCATACAGAAACTCAAAAGTATGGAGACAGCTTAAAACTAATGGGTTCCTGCCTATTGATCAAGCTAAGACTATTGAAGTTCTAGAAGACCAAAAAAAAAAAGTTCATGGCCTTGGTGTTCTCTCTCTCTCTCTCTCTCTCTCTCTCTCTCTCTCTCTCTCTCATATCAATTTCACTTGCAATTTATAGATTTTCTTATTTTGGAGACAGGATTTTACTCCACAGCTCAAGATGGCCTCAAACTGGAAACGCTCCTGTCTCAGACTCTAGAGGACTGTCTATGCCCCACCGTGCCCAGTTCGTTGTCATAGTTTTCTTAAATGAAGCACAAAAATCACAGATTTTTGAAAGGAGTTGATAAATTTGACAGACAAAAATAATTTGCTCTTCAAAAGGTTCTATCAATATCACAATAGACAAGTGACAGACTGGGAGGGTATATTTGTCACCCATTTCTGGCAAAGGACTTGTATCTTGGGTATATAAAGAACACTCATGATTCAACAATATGGGGATTTTAAAGCATCCAATGAAAGTGGCCAAATGATTTGAACAGCTGCTTCATCCTCAGACCAAGCACATGAGAATATGCCAATCTTTAGGCATTCCAGTAAGTTAACAGGACAACCAACACACAATCCCCACCCAGAGTGGTCATAGAGAGGTGGTTAGGCTCTGGGGCTACTGGAATGCTCTTACATCACTAGTGGCATGTGGAACCATACAGCCATTCTAGGAAGCAGTGTCCCCTTCTAGGAGTTTACCTAAGGAAAATGAAAGGGTCTAGGCCTGGGTATTCACATAGTGGCTTTCACTGCGATCATAAAATATGGAAACAGCATAGATGCCTATCAAAAGGTGACCAAATTATGTGGTTAAGGACACCAAGGTCAAGTTCTTAGAGGAGATCTTCCTGTTCTCCCTGCCCATTAAAGAGTCTGAGATCATTGACTTTTTCCTGGGTGCATCCCTAAAGGATGAGGTTCTGAAAATCATGCCAGTGCAGAAGCAGACTTGGGCTGGCCAGTGGACCAGGTTCAAGGCTTTTGTCCCTGTTGGGGACTACAACGGTCGCGTTGGTCTTGGGGTTAAGTGCTCCAAGGAGGTTGCCACTGACATCCAAGGAGCCATCATCTTGGCCAAGCTTTCCATTGTCCCTGTGCAGACAGACTACTACGGGAACAAGATTGGTAAGCTGTACACTGTTCCATGCAAGGTGACAGGTCCGCTTGTCTTATCCCTGCCCTCAGAGGCCCTGGCATTCAGCCAGAGGCTGAACTGCTACCCTGGGCACCTTTGCCAAGGCCACCTTTGATGCCATCTTCAAGACCTACAGTTACAGTTTCCAACCTCTGAAAAGAGACTGTGTTCACCAAGTCTCCTTATCAGGATTTCACTGATCATCTTTTGAAAACCTACACCAGAGTTTCTGTTCAGAAGATCCAGGCTCCAGCTATGGCTGGTGTGGGTTTTTATACAAGAAAAATAAAGTCTGAAAAAAAAAGAAGGGGAACAAAATTTCCTTCAGAGATAGTGGAGGAAGGTGGGAGAAAGGTCACCCAGGGCCTTGATGAAGCCTTTGGGGAGGATGAAATACATGTTCATTATGTTTCTAAAATGTGGTGTGTGCATGTAGACGTGTGAGTGTTTGCCACAGTGTATGTGCATGGGGAGGTCAGAGGACAACCTTGGGTCACCTTCCATTTTGTTTATCACTGGATGCCAGGCTAGCTAGCCACACGCTTACACACACACACACACACACACACACACACACACACACACACATACACACACGTCCACAGAGCCATCATCCAGCGCTATATGGGTTCTGGAGATCCATAGTCAGGTCCTCATGCTTGTTTGGCAAGAGCTTTTCCTACGGAGTCGTCTCCCAGATGAACATACACTTTAGAACGATTGTGGTCATCATGGTTTCTTGTTTATGCAAAAGCCAGAATGTAACAGCATCACAGTTCATTAAATGTTTTTTGTCAGTCCACTCTACATCGGTTATACCTCAGACAAGCTCCTGGGAAGTCAGTGAACATGAACCAGAAGGTGGAGAATATGTTCTGTGACCCTTAATAAAGCTCCTGAGATTTCACATCAGCTGTCACTTGTGCTGCTAATAGCCATATTTTGGTGCCAGGAAAATAGCAACTTGTAAGAAGGATTCTTGTTCAGGAAGCTTTGAGCAAACATTTCATTCACTTCAAGCACACCAAGCACGTCCATGTTGTTACTATGCTGCACCAAGTATCAAAGAGGAGGTCGTTGTAACCATGGATCCAAACTCCTTGTTCCAAATACTAGGAAACAACAGCTTAATGAGTGATTTTTGAAAACCGATTTCCACCCCCAAATGAAATATATACCCTGTTGATGCTTCAGACACAGAAAATGAACACAGATGGTAAATCAAATTTAGGGAGCAAGGACATTCTCCACAGTGCCTAGCTGCCAACTTCAAAACACTGGATGGCTCCCCTAATGTATTTTAGATTGAGTTAGAAATAGGGTTTCTCATCAGAGTTATTGAGAAAGATGACAATCATTTCTCAAGCGACAGTGCGTTCTTATGAGCTCTTGCTTATGAAGAAAGGAAGCTTCAGGGCAGGCCCAGATAGGTGGCTCAGGGATGCCACACAGGTTCCTTCTCATTAAGATGCCTAAGCAGCAGTGGGAACTCATCATGTGTTATTTCAAAGAAGGAACAGCAAATGGGTAGTTTTTCATTTATCTTGAAAGATTTATTTTACGTGTGTTTGTGCACACACATGTACACACACACACACACACACACACACACACACACACACACACACACAGAGGTGCCTGAGCATATATTAGTGTGACATGCACACAGGAGCTTGTAGAGGCCAGAAGAGGGCATCAGTTTCCCTTGCAGCTGGGGTTACAGGCAGCTGTGAGCTGCCCACTGTAAAAAGAAGGGTTTTTTTTTCTTTTTGGTTTGTTTGTTTGTTTTGTTTGTTTGTTTGCTTATTATTGTATTTGCCTGTGTGGATATGGAGGTCAAGGGTCACCTTCTACCCTGTGGATTCTTGGGGCAAATCTCAGGTTATCCGTCTTGGCAGCTAAGTGCCCCTGACACCAGCTAGTGGTTTTTATTTTCATTTTTTTTAGATTTTACTTATTTTTATGTGTATGTATGTTTTGCCAGATGTAAATCTATGTACCACATGTCTGGTTCCCATGGAGCGCAGAAGGGGACAGTGGGTTTCTGGGAACCTAGAGTTACAGATGGTGGTGAGCCACCATGAAGGTGCTGGGAATCGAACCTTGGTCGTCCAGAAGAACAGGTATTCATAACTGCTGAGCCATCTTTCCAGCCTCCAGCAATTAAAAATAAAATTATTTGGCCAGGAAGATGTCTCAGTGGGAAAAAGCTTTCTGCTCATTCATGAGGATGGGAACTTAGTTTCCAGCATTGACATAACACATCAGCTGTAGCAGCACACTCCTGTAGCCCCAGTGCTGGGGATATGTGGACACGGGGATCCTGGAAGCTAGCTAGCCAGCTAGTCTAGACCAATCAATGAGAGACCCTTTCTCAAAAATAATGATGTGGAAAGTGTCTGTGGAAGATGCTTAGGGTCAACTCTGGCCTCCACATGTGTGTGTGCGCACAGGTGCACATACACACAAAGCAAGGATTTGATAGACGCTGTTGAATTTGGAGCTTGGCCTTCTGCTCCACCTTTGAGGGTGTTTTGTCAGCAGGATAGAGGTCTTAATTCTTTGAGGGCTCAGATGAGCTCAGGAAGACAGGTAGACAGGCAGGCTCTGCATAACAGAGCAAAGCTATGGGTTAGAGCTTCAGCACTGATTATTATGGACTGCTGACCCTGGCAACTTACTGCTGGTTTTTAAATCATCTGTAAAGTGGGTATTTGAGAAATACCAGCACGCCAGTGTTGTAAATGATTATAATCCACTCTGAATAGGATGGAGTAGGAAATTCTTTGTATCTGCAGGATGCAGATTTATATTATATTTATATGCAGGATTCATATTTATGAGTGATTTGCGAATTTTTGTGAAGAGGAATGTGCTTTTTGATGCAATATCACCCAGAAGCGTGGTGACAGGGAACAGGAAACAGGTTGATTTTGGTTGATCATGGAAACAGGCTTACTCTGGTTGACCAAGGTATAGAGTTTCTACCCAGACCCAAACCTCCAACACCAATACGTGGTGCGCTTCCTACCAAGCACAGCTGGCTCCTCCACCAGGAAGGCAGGTGCTTTGCTCAAACACCAGGACAAAGTGGACGTTTGCATGGTACAGAATCTCACAGACCTGTTTACGCTGAAGTCATACACAGATTTACTTCATCATAGCTTTAATCTAACAATATGCTGGGAGGTGCTGGAGTGGGTATTTGGGATATTTTACAGCTGGGTTTTTTGCTCACCGAGGAGTTGAATTCTGTCTTTAAAATACCTATATTAATGAATAGCAACCAGCCCTGTGTCTTGGAGGATATCAAGAAAGCAATTCAAGTTTGTTACTTGAATCATTATGCAAAGCTAGAGAGCAGTAATCAACTTCATTTGAACACTGGATGCGGATAAAAGCATCCCCTTCATCTTAGACAACTGAATTCCTTGATGTAAAATTTTATAATAAATCTTGACTTAATGACTAATAATGGCATTATTCTATTTTTTATTAAAGGGGTTTTTAGCTTATCAGCCCACAGTAGTTTATGATTTTGTTTTATTTCGAGACAAGATCTTATGTAGCCCAAGCTGGCCTTGAACCCAATCAGGGATGGCCTTGAACTTTCCAGTCTTATTGGCTTGACTTTTCAAGTGCTGGAATTGCAAGGGTGGACCATCACATCTGGTTTGATGCAGTTCTCAGAATGGAACCCAAGGTTCATGCATGCATGCTAGGCAAGTAGGCTACATCCTGGCCCTTCCACGGGGTTTCTTGTAGAGTAAAGACACCATGTTTTTCAGGTGGCAGCAACCTTCTTCCCTGTTCTGGCTAGTTTTATATATAGTGTTTTTTTTTAAACATTTATTTATTATTTGTAAGTAAACTGTAGCTGTCTTCAGACACACCAGAAGAAGGTGTCAGATCTCATTACAGATGGTTGTGAGCCACCATGTGGATGTTGGGATTTGAACTCAGGACCTCCGGAAGAGCAGTTGGTGCTCTTAACTGCTCTTAATTGGTGAGCCATCTCTCCAGCCCCTTATATATAGTTTTATATATAGTTTTCTCAACTCGACCCAAACTAGGGTCATCTGAAAAGAGGGAACTGCAATTAAGAAAATGTTGCCATAAATCCGGCTGCATTAGTGATCAGTGCTGGAGAGCCCAGCCCATTGTAGTTGGTGCCATCCCTGGGCTGGAGGTCCTAGGAAGAAAGCAGGCTGAGCAAGCCGCGAGAAGCAATACTCCGCCACGGGCTCTGAATCAGCTCCTGCCTCCAGGATCCTGCCAAATTCGAGTTCCTGTCCTGGTTTCCCCTAGCTGGTCTGCATATTGGCTGTTTTCCATGGGGATTTGTTGGACTCTGGCCCAGCCAAAGAGTTGCAGGTCTCCTAGAGGTAGCGGGAGCTGCTGGGCCTCTTCTGGGGCCGCTGAAGCTAGGAGCCAAAGTCCAGGCCACTGGGCAGGAAGTGGCTGCAGCTGCTCGAGCAATTTCCAGCCATGACAGCTTCGGGAGAGAATACTCTTCTCTGGAGTATTACAGCTCGATAAGACATGCACTCTCAGACAATCTTTGGTGAAATAACTCCTGCACTTCGTTCCTTGTGGATAGGACCTTATCAACATTTGGGTGTGGGTTGGGATCTAGAGGCAGATGTGCTCTATGGGCTTGGTCTGAGACGTTAGGGCTGCCTCATCTGCATGTGGAAGGGCTTCAGGTGTTGTCCATAAGTGACTCAATGGGGTGTCGTGGTCACATGTACCAGGACCGGAACCTGGTTGGGAGTAGGTTTAAGTACCATTCTCAATTATGAGAATTGTCAGGGTTTAATCTGCCCGACCTTTACCATGTTTTCCGTCTTGTGACACGGTTCACTGCCCCACAATGGAGAACGATGTGGAAGTGTAAGCCAAATAAACCCTTTCCTCCCCACATTGCTTTGGTCACAGCGTTTCATCTCAGCAGTAGCAACTGTAACTAGGACAATCCATCTATGCCATGTAGCATGCTTCTCCTAGACAGAGCGTCTTAGTTCCTGCTTCAGTTTTAAGCTGCCGAGGGCCGTATGAATTCTGTGAAGCTGCGATCTTCAAAGCCTGTGGGTTGCTACGTTTATCTCCTACATCATTTGCAGCCTGATTCAGGCATGGTGTGTGAGGCTCTGACTGGGCACAGGGTCCGCTGTGGGAGGGGGTGGTACAAACCCTTGTTTTCAAGGCTCTGATTCTCTGGAAACGGATGCTCCAGTCATTTGGGCCTCTGCATCCTCCCTCCTCTTGAAGAAGTTTAGACAGCAATTTGAGGAAGAAGAGACGAAGCAGAAAACATATGGGTTGTCAGCCCTAACGGGCCATTTGGAGTAAGAAGGTTAGCCTGGGGCTTTTGGGTCATATATCATTTTGGGGTTAGGTAGTTATTTTATGTTGTTTTGTTTTGTTTTGTTTTGTTTTATGTGTATGAGTGTTTGACCTGCATGCATATCTGGAAACCATGAGCATGTCCTGTGCCCTCAGAGGCCAGAAGAGTGTTTTGAATCCTGGAGCTGGAGTTACAGGTAGCTGTGAGCTGTCCCGTGGGTGCTTGGAATCACCTGGATACTTTGGAGGAGCGCCAATCGCTAAGCCATCTCTCCAGCCCCAGTTGGTGTGGTTTTAAATGTTATTTTTTTTAATGTGTATTGTTATGGGGTATCCATTAGAGAAGACTTCTTAGATATGGGTTTAAGTCAATAAAAAGTCTCCACAGCATAACCCTCAGCTTTTCCCTGGGTGAGCATAAAAAGAACAACAACAACAACAACAACACCCCCCCACCCCCTATTTTCTGGGTTGAGATTCTTCAGTTGACAAGAACAGTTAGCCAGAAGCAGAACTACAGAAGCCAAAAAGCAAGGTTAGTATATTTAGCAACTTTCCCAGAGCTATGGACTTTGATGGATTAGGTTTTTGTTTTGGCTGATGGTGCTGTCTACATACTGGGTTTTAATGGAATCAGTTGTGCTAAGGTCTGGGGTACTATTATAGTATGGATGGTTGCCTGCATGTATGTGTTTGCACCGTGTGCAGACCAGGTGCCAGAAGAGAGGCATCGAGTCCCTTGGAATTGAGTTAGGGTGGGATGGGAGCTGCCCTGTGGATGCTGGGAAATGTACCTTCACCCTCTGCAAAAGCAGCAATGCCCTTCACCACTGAGCCCCTTCTCTAGGGATGTTAAGTTAGAATAAAAAGCTGAAAAAAATCAAGGGCATGGGGAGAAAAAGAAGCCCTTTCCCCCAGGATCTAGCTTGAGTTTCTCACTAGCAGAGTCAGGAGCTTCAACATAACTGACCAAAAATGGAGATTGCCTACTGCCATATAGCTTGCCTCATGTGTCAGCTTGACACGCTGGGGAAGAAGGAACCGTACTGCAGGGATTGCTTCAACTGGACTGGCTCCTGACTGTGTATATGAGCATTTTCTTGACTGCTAATTGATGTGGGATGGCCCATCCAACTGTGGGAATGCCATTGCTGGGTGGGTGACAGGTGGGCCTGGGGTGTATAAGAAAGGTAGCTGAGAAAGCCAGAGTGAGCATCCATTAAGCACCATTCGTCTGTATTTTCTACTTTAGTTCTTGTCTTAAGCTCCTGTCCTGGCTTCTTGAATGGAGTATGATGACCTGTGAGAGGAACTAAACCCTCTGTTCCCCACTGTGGGGCAATAGGCTATGCGCAGACAGTCTGGTCTCCAGTTGAGTTGAGGTCTGAACTCCGAGTAGAACCCGATGGGTGGTAATTCCCACCTACATGGGACATTCCCTCATGTCTCCTGGACCCCTGGCTCCTGTCAAAGTTACCGCCCTCACAGCCCCCACAAGAGACGCTTGTGGCTAGCAATCATGTCCACAATGTCCCAAGCTTCTGATCTTCAGGCTAGACTCCTCCCAGTTACCTAGCAACAGCAAGATAACAAGCCCACTATAAAAGGGGCTGCTTGGCCCCACCTCGCTCTCTCCCTCTTACTCTCTTTCTCTTACTCTCTTAAGCTTTTACTTTCCTTACTCTCTCTCTAAGCTTTTACCCCTCTCTCTAAGCCTTCACCTTTCTTACTCTCTAACTCTCTTTCTCTCTTTCCTTTTTCTCCTCTTGGCCATGGCTGGTCTCTCTCTCTCTCTCTCTCTCTCTCCCTTTTTTCTTTCCCTCTGCCTTTCTACAATAAAGCTCTAAAACCATAGACTGTTTCTGTTCACCAAGGCCTGAACTAAAGACTCTTGCCTGCATGGGAACCTCTCTACCTCTGCCCTCTTCCCATCGCTCCAGGGCCCCTATTCTGTTCTCAGCTCCTCTGCTGTATCCAGCATGGGATGCCAAAGGCTGAGAACCTGGTACTGGGGGCTGCCCCTTGTCCACCCCCTGCCCTGTGGGGTCAGTGGCTTCACACAGACAGTAGAGGCCTCAGTGGCATGGTCAAGGACACTGGAAGCCAGCTGCCTCCTCTGCTATCCAGTCAGCAGGGCTCAACAGTGATGGTAACAGGCATCTTGTTTTTTTTTAAGAACAGAATTGTTGTGATGCCTCATAGGGAAAGCAACCTCAGGGCCTTTCTTAGTAAGCCTGGCCAAGACCCAAAGTGTTCTGTCCTGGACTACTTGCTGACGGACCCTACCTGCCCTTGGGGGTTGGAGGTGAGGTGGTGCAGAGTCAACAGTTACACAGATTCCCAGGAGCAGGTGAGAAATGGCTAGAGCAAGCTCTCTGAGCACGCACCCCCCCCCCCCCAGCTCCTTTTATACCGTCCACCCGTGCACCATTGATCCTAAGAAAGCATCTCTTCTAAACAGCAGTTCCTGATTGGCTGGCATTGTCTGCTCCAGCAGTCCCTTGGTCCCTCAGGCAGTCTTCAATCAGGTTCTTTTATAGGAGATGCTGGTTTTTCAAGCAGTCCTCAATTAGGTCCTCCTGCAGGAGATGATTTTGCGACTGCAAGGCCCCCCAGTGTTTACACAGAGGCAGCCCAGCCTCTCCTTTCCTGCTACATCTCATTTTGTTTATCATTTTCCGGATGAGTCCCACCTGTCCCCTTTTCAGACAGAGTCTCACTATATAGCTCTGGCTGTCCTGAAACTCACTGTGTAGACCAGGCTGGCCTGGAACTCACAGGGACCTTGCCTCTGTCTCCCAAGCACTGGGTTAAAAGTCATCTGTCACCATGCCTGGCATCTTGATTGTTTCCCAGTCTGGATAGTTATAAACAGTACCATCATCAGTGAACATGTGTGAGGTTTTGTGTGGACATATATTTTTGGTCCCCTTGAGTAAATATTAAGGAGAATGGTTGCTGAATGAGGCGGTTAGATCAGTCTGCTGGCTCTGTGAGGAACCGCAGAACTGTCTTCCAAAGAGCCCGTTGTGTTTTAATTTCCAACAGATTGTTCTTCTTTCTGCCACTGCTGTTAACCACACCCTCTGGCTGGTCCTGCTTTGGTTTGCATGGTTTGATGAGGAAAAGCTGTGTTGTGTCACTGACAATTGGTACAGTCCTATTTTTATGTCCTTTTACTATGACCTTCAAGCAACTGGTCTTCCGGAGAGTGAAACTGGACTAAGACAAAAACTGTCTGGCTCTTGCCTCTGGCTGCTAGGATTCGTTTTCTACACTGACTGAAATCGATTAAGAAAATTATATTTTCTAACCTTATCCCCTCAAAATAAAAGTACATGCTACTTAAGTGTTAATCTTCTCTTTATACTGTGCTTCCTATGCTGTGAGTATTTCAATATGGCTCAACGTTCAGATCTTTCCCTCCACAGAAATCTGTATTTTATTTTATTTTATTTTTTCAGTCAAGAGAAGGTCTGTAAAGGTCTATGATTTTGATTGTCAATTTGATTGAATTCAGAAACAGCCAGTGGGAAAACAAGCACACCCACAGAGGGCATTAGTGAGGTACACCTCGTGGGGTCATGATCAGAGAGCTTTTTACTGAGGAGGGAAGACCCACCCAGTATTTGGGCAGAGCCATCCCTTGGGTCCAGGTCTCAGAAGGAAGTGGAAAAAAGAGAAAGTAATTGTTTTGCTGGTGGCTGCTCTTTAGACAGGCTGTATCCTGCTTCTTGGTGTCTTACACAAAGATCTGAAGAAGCTCATACAAGAGGCAAAGTGGTGTGGGTTTTATTCAGCAGGCTCAGCAGGCTCCAGGGGAAATTGCTCAAGGGCCCGGTTACTTCCTGTGTGTGTCTTTGGGAAGGCACAGAGGAAGGAAGAAAGGTTTTGGGAGATTCAAACGGCCCAGGCTATTCCTGGGGGTGGCGGGCAGGCAGAGAAAATTACAAACCATGTGGATAGTCTTGCCAGTTTTAAGAAAACTGGTTGCTTCAGGAGAAAGGCTGAGAGCCACAGCAGCCTGGGAGTTAGAGTATCTGGGATTGTAATTTCCGACATCCTTAGCAGCACTGCCATTTTGGGGCTGTTTTGGACCTAACATTCCAGACTTTTGTTGATATTAGGCGTGCTGGTTGTCATGTGATTGCTTTCAGCTGAGTGAGGAATATCATGGGAGTCGCCTTAGGAAAGCTGAATTGGAGGTTAAAGGTGGGAGTCATGCCTGATGGTAGGAGAGTCAGGGAAATTTCATCAGAAGCATCATCTGGTTTACTGACCATAGGGTAATTTCACCAACTGTCTCCTGAGAGAACCTGAAGGATGGACGAGCCAAGGGCCCAAGGAAGACACAAAGGAGAGCCATGTATAGGTCCCCCTGGAAGCTTCAGATTTCTAGGCAGCTCTTGTAAGCCTTTAATCCTCTTTTCCGCTTGGCTGCACTGGTTCATGCTAGTAGCATTTTTTTCATTGATGAAGAGGCAAGCGGCTCCCCTTTCAGCTGTTCAGGGCTTGCTGGGTTTGTGGGACGACAGAGGCTAGGGAGGGGAGCTGATGGGAATCAGCTGAGATAGATATAGACATGGGCAGAAGTTAAGATGCTCAGGGGATCTTTATCTTTGGTGTATGTATGAAACTTCCAGGCCTGTTGTGTGCTCCTGGCAGAAAGTACACCCAATAGAAAGGAGAGGAAAGAGCCCAACCTCAGGGATAGGAGGGAGAATCTAACCTTAGCATCCCATGGAATGGGGGGAGTACTTATCACGTGGGTGTGGGGGCTGGGGATGCTAGAGCTCTCTTTGGGCTGTGGCAAGAGGATCCCAGTTCAACACCCTGAAACTTACATGAAATTTAAAGACGTTGACAAAAAGAGATAATAGTGCAATCTACATCTGCCCAGGCAGGAGAGTGAGGACAGAAAGGTAGGGTGTGTGCTTCCGTTACAGAACCATCTTCTGGGGCCTCAAGCCTTTCTTCCCCTCAGTTTTCTTCCTGTCCCATTACAGATGAACGTTCATGCTCATGTTGATAACCTACAGGTTTTATTTTTGCTACGGCTCAGAACATGAGTCTGTTCGAGCAGCTTGCAGACACTTATTAACTGCTTTGTCTACAACAAAGATTTCAATACAGATTAAAACAAGCTGTGGTTCTGATGATACCTCTAAAACTTGAAGCTTGTTTTCAGCTACATGCTTCAGGTTTAACTTGACAACTTATACAGAAGACCTAGATTGGTCTCCCCCTCCAAGCTGGTCTCTGTAAATGAATTATATTTGTATCTAGCATGACTACAAATACAATTCTGAACACATTAAAGAATTTAATTATTTATAAAGAGACTGACCATATACCTGTATGTCTTTAACTATCTTTAAACTATCTTTAACAATGTACAGCAACTTTTTTAAGATTAGGATTTTATAATTTTATCTCTGTTGAGTTTGAGCTCTAAAAAGGTGTAATTTTTGAATTGAAGACCCTTTAGTATCAAAATAAGATTGAAAAGATAAATACAGTTCAGAGAGAGGCCAGGAATCTCATTTTTCTGATCTTTTTATAGTGTACTTTACAAGATACCACAGCTTTTTATATTACTCAATTTCTCTAAATAACTAAAGCTTAGTGAAGTTAGCAAAGACATAGTGGCAGTTAGACACACATCTTCAAATTCTGTTAGCCCGAATGGAGGATTATAACCTCAAGAATCTGTAAGCTTCAATCACTACCCAGATGCCGTTCCTAAGTCCTACACGCCTTGTTCATGATTTTATTCTCACTTTTTTCTTTATGATTAGAGTTAATCCAACTAAATGATAGTAAAGCTCATAACCCATCTTTTTTTAGTTGAATTAAGCAAGATTTATTTTCTGTTAGACAGGAGCTATCTTCCTAAAGTGGAGTTTGAAGAAATAGCATTGAACAAAAGGAGAAAGATGGGTTTATATGAGCCCCCAAACTGTAAGGCAGGGTTTTTTTTATATGAACTTGGCAGAATAACTCAAAATTATTTGCCAGGACATCTTATCAGGAGGTCAGGGTATAGGGTCTGAAACATAACAAGTTCCAGAAAATAGGTCAAGACATGGCCAAACCCAGGTTTTACAGAAAGCAGGAATGAAGTTATATTGACTTTGTAATAAGATGACTTTTAAGCTTAAGATGGAGTCAGGTTGATCCATCCACATCCTTGATAGGTAATGGTTACTTTTATCTCTAGTATGGGGCTGACATGCTCTGGTGGGGCACATTAGTATTTTTTATTTGGAGAGAGTAACATTTGTATCATGGCTAGGGTCTCTCTAATTCCATCTAATTGGTTAGCATAGAAAGAATACATTTTTTTTTTCTTAAAGCTATTCTTTTGTTCTGCATAGAGCAGATTTGAGTGCCCGATCACATTGTAAACTATTTCAGCTAACGAATTTACTTGTTGATAGATCTTGGTTTATTTGGTTTTTCACAGGTACCTTTCTGATAATGGAGAAGCCAGGTATGCCAAGAGGTTTTATGTGCAGTCATTTTCGTCCCCTTTGCCAGGGAGTTTCCTTTGGATCTAATATTCCAGCCTTCGTAGAGGATAAGGGAGACGTAATCTCATTTGCAACTGTTTCTTGGCCGAAATTAGGATGTCATTGGCAGGTTCAGGTGTGGGGTAAAAATGGGTCTCGAGTCTGCTTGGGGCTCGGGTGGCTGGGTGAGGCAGAATTTGGAAAGTCTGACTGTGTGGACCCCTCGCAGCCACGTTGGGAAGGACCCACTCCGGGGGCGGGAAAGGCACAGTCTGAGGTTCCTGCTGACCTGCTGGACTTGGCTCAGGGGTCCAGGCCCACAACGAGGCCGAGACTAGCAGGCTCACTCTTGGGTACTGCAGACACCACTGAATGCTGTGGAAGAGCTGAGAACCGAGTATGGGCCTGCGGGTGGTGGGTGGGATGGGTGGGTGGTGGTGGTGGTGGTGGTGGTGACTCTGGCCCAGAGCTGAAGGGAAAATGTCAGGAGGAGAGAGCTTCAGCTGGGTCCTGTGGAGAGGGAAGTCCTAGGCAGGCTCAGTGGTCAGGTAGGCTCCGTGCAGACTGTGCCTGAGAAGGCAGAGAAGCCTCACGGCAGGAGGTTAGACACATTTTACTGATCCAGGCTCACTCAAAAAAAAAAAAAAATCCAAGTTTTCCTATCTTGGGAAATACTTTGAGGGGATACTGACATACGCTCCAGGGGCTCGGGTTTGCGGCTGTCACTTGTCCTTAGCTCTGCGATTCCTTTGATGATGTGGTTAAGATACTTAGACTTATTTTACCTGTCATTTTCAGCTGTTTCTGCATAAGAATGTGAATTTCCAGAAAATGGGAATTTAAAACCATTTGAACAGGGCTGGAGAGATGCCTCAGAGGTTAAGAGCACTAGTTGCTTATCCAAAGGTCTTGAGTTCAATTCCCAGAAACTACGTGGTGGCTCATAACTGTCTATGAGATCTGGTGCTACCTCTTCTGGTATGCAGGCAGAACACTGTATATATAAATAAATCTTTAAAAAAGAAACTATTTGAACCTATTCTATCTTAAATTAATTCTGAGGTACAGGCTGAGGATGTATGGACACAGATTTACTCTTTTTCCCACAATTGTATTCTGAAGGGTTTAACTATTTCTCACGTATTTACTAAGGGTTTCATCTGCCATTGTTTTTACATAACAAAATCCAGTTATAATTCGAAGATTTCTGAGCTTTTAAATCTATTTAATGAAATTAAACGAGAACCATCTTGTTTTAATTACTGTAGCTTTGTGCTATATTTATATATCTTTGGAGGTGTAGCTCAAGCCTTGTTAGCCTTTCTGTAAGTGAGGGTTGTAAGCAGCTGCTAGATCTTTGACAAATTCATTCAAGTTATGTACCATAGATTGGACTTACTTTGCTGAGTGCTGAGAATATAAAGAAGTCCAATGTAAAATACCCGTCATGATGAGTTTTATATTCTAAGCAGAAAAGGGAGACTGTTCAGAAAATAATGACATGGTTTAAACGACAAGGACAGACAGTGGAAGAGAAGTTGGGTCATAAGGCAATGACAACATGTGCTCCTTCATCCTGCTTAAGTGTGTGTATCACACTGCACAGAGCTAGCCCAGTGCTTCATCTGTCTCCTGAGGGGTCCTTCTGCTGTAGTACAAGAGGACCCTGTGCAGACCAATGGCCCTGCGTTGACTTCAGCGGGGGTGGATGGGAGTGGGGTGGGGCGGTTGGGGAGGGCTGGGGGAGTCGGGGAGTGGATGATGGGTTGGCCCTCTGTGTTTGAAGTTTCATTCCAGCCTGGACTTCACTTGCTTTCCTTGGTTACTGTGAGTCCAGTGGGCAGGAATGTTGACTTCTGATGCCACTCACCTGCAGATATGCCACAACTGTTTTTGCAGAACTGTCATGGTTTGCTGCCATTGGGCATGGTGTGATGCAGGCAAGATAGAAGGAAGGAGCATACAGATGTGCAGAGATGCTGTCCATGGTCTGGGCAGGGATGATAAGTCATTTTTAAAGAGTTTGGAAATAGCAATGCAGGATCTAGGAAAAGAGGGTTTTGGACCAAACTCACCCTGGAAGATGTTCAAAGTTCAGGAGACAACACCACCATTTAAATAGACACAAAATAGCATAAAGGACTACCAACTAGTAAGAAAGTGTTTAACTGTTGTGATGGTTTGAATGAGAATGGCCTGCATAGGCTCATATATTTGAATGCTTAGTCACCAGGAATGGAACATTTGATAGGGTTAGAAGGGTTAGGAGGTGTGGCCTTGATGGAGGAGAAGTGTCACTGGGGGTGGTGTCTTTGAGGTTTCAAAAGCCCACGCCAGACCCAGTCTCTCTCTGTTTGCTGTCTGCAGATGGGAATGTAGTTCTCATCTACTGGTCCAGCACCATGTCTATCTGCATGCTGCTACGCTCCTGCTATGGCGTTAATGGTCTCAGCTTCTCAAACAGTAAGCAAGCTCCCAATTAAATGCTTTTTAAAAATAAGAGTTGCCTTGGTCATGGTGTTTTGCTTTCACGGAGCTAAAGGGAACTGAGTGAGACAGAGGAGGTGGGTGGCAGTCTACAGACCAGCCCCAGGGGTGGATGGCTTGTGGAACATGAGTGGTAGCTCCAGGCATTTTCAGGAAAAATGGGTTTGGTGGGCTTAGCCAACCATGGGAAGGGAACAAGGGCCAGACGATTGTTTGCGGCATGGGGCATGCAGCAAGCAGAGTCCAGGAGAGCTAGCGTGGGAGCTGAGTGAGGCCAGGGCTGCTGCTGGCCCTAGAGCCTAGCTGGACCAATCAGGGGAATTTTAAAATTACACACAACGTGATACTCCTTTGTGGACACTGAGGAGGAAGAAAATGTCAACTGACTTCACTGAAGAAGGGCTGGTTCCTGAAGAGGTCAAGATGACCAGAGGAAAGCTGGATCAGCTCACTTTGGGATGTCTTTCTCACTAGTTCCTGTTAATTTCATGCTGCTTGTATAGCAGGAGGAGAGAAACATGAGTTAGAATTCTAGAATGTTCTTCTAGGGCTTTGGAGAAATACTCTTGATTCTCCCTCTTCCCATTGAAGGTCTCTGTCCTACCAAGTCACCTGTTTGATAAAATATCTCAATACTTATTAGTATTAACCACTCATGAAGAGGACATAGGTCCTATCTGTTGTTTATGCATGGCGTGCTTGGCTTTAGCAAAATTGTGCACATTTGAGCCAGGTATGATAGTGCATGTCTATCAGGCTGAGGCAGGAGGATTGCAGGTTAGAAGCCAGCCTGGGCTATGTCATGAGTTCTTGATATGTCCAGACTACCCAATGAGACCCGGTCTCAAACAGTAGCAGCAGCAGCAACAGCAACATTCTACTTTTAAAAGTACTTCAGGGGGTGGGGTGGGGGTGGGCCAGAGAGATGACTCAATGGTTAAGAGTACTTGTTGCTTTTCCAGAGGACCTGGGTTCAATTCCCAGCACCCACATATTGGCTCATAACTATACATAACTCCATTTATAAGGGTTAAACCTCTATGACCTCTTTGTTCACCAGGCACACATATGATGCATATCTATAGCTACCTACACACACACACACACACACACACACACACACACACACACACACGTGCAGTCAAAACACTTAAAGACATAAAATAAGATAAATAAACAAAAGTAATAAAAATAGTCCTTTTGCCTCAGGCACAGGTTTTATGAGGTGCACACGTGTTCCAGAGCATGTCTGGAGGAAGGTACACCTTGGGAACTCCCAGCTGAGGTCGGCTTCCAGGGCCTTTCAGGGAGAGGTTTGCTCTGTTACTGTGCTTTCTTCCCCATTTCACCAGCACCTCAACAGAACACCCCGAGTTCTCCCCTCTAGCTACTGACCATCTTCTATGTGTGTGCTGCGTACCTTCTGCGTACCCAGGATTTTGCTCTAATTAGTCTTTTAGGTTAGCATACAGAGCAATACTTGTCTTTGTGGCATCTTTTTTTTTTTTTTTTTTGGTTTTTCGAGACAGGGTTTCTCTGTATAGCCCTGGCTGTCCTGGAACTCACTTTGTAGACCAGGCTGGCCTCGAACTCAGAAATCCGCCTGCCTCTGCCTCCCAAGTGCTGGGATTAAAGGCGTGCGCCACCACGCCTGGCTGTGGCATCTTTATACATAGGTGTTGGTTTTGATTTTTCAAAACCTACTTTAATAAGAATTCTTAAGTGCTAAACACCCCTTCTTACTCTCTACCCACCAGAGGTAGTGGAAAGGAAAGGTTAATAGGGCAAAGGGGGATGTGGACCTGATTAGAAATAGCTCTCTGGGGTGATTCCCCTCTTCACTGTCAGCAGTCCAGTCCTCTAGCAAGCCACCAATATGAATCAGCAGCTGCAGTTCAGCCCACTCAGCAATCACCACTCATGAATCAGCAATGGCAGTTCGATCCAGAAGAAATCATGAGGCTCCCCAACTAGTCGGAGTCTGAGGAAGTGTCAAGATGCTGCTGGAATATCAGGAAAAGTTCTTTGGTGATTTACTCTCTATGAAGTCATGACAAGTGACAATCAGCAACTCAACGAACACAAGGCGAACCAGTACATTAGCATCACCAGCAAAGACTAGGAAGCAAAGCAAGGAGAACCAGTGTGACAGCTTCCTCCCACTGTCTGTGGGGTTTAAATATCACTCACCCTCTCACCTGTGTCTGCTTCAGCAAAACTTTGTGACCTGAGTCTCCAAAGAAACCATAAATCTGCACTCACACAGGTACCATTATCCTTTGTTCTTATTAGTTCCTCTACTGCTCTTCGAAATGACTCCTCTCTCCAGCTGGTTCCCACTGCTCTCCCCAGGACTCCTCCCCCAGCTAGTTCTCACCACTCTCCTCCATGACCTCTCCCCCTCCAGCTGGATCCCATTGCTCTTCCCCAGGACTCCTCCCCTCCAGCTGGTTCCCACTGCTCTCCCCCATGATCCTTCCCCCTCCAGCTGGTTCCCATTGCTCTTCCCCAGGACTCCTCCCCTCCAGCTGGTTCCCACTGCTCTCCCCAGGACTCCTCCCCTCCAGCTGGTTCCCACTGCTCTCCCCAGGATTCCTCCCCTCCAGCTGGATCCCACTGCTCTCCCCAGGACTCCTCCCCTCCAGCTGGTTCCCACTGCTCTCCCCAGGACTCCTCCCCTCCAGCTGGTTCCCACTGCTCTCCCCCACTGCTCCTCCCCCTCTAGTTGTTTCCTTCTTCCCTTGTTAGGGCTAACTTCTGATTTCCCATTATCTTCATTTTATTATCCTCTCAGCTTTGTTTTCTCCTCCCATAAGATCTTTTCCACCCATCTCATGATTACACTTCTGGCTTTGTGACTTAAACCCTCCCACATACATAATTTTAAATGTAAGTTTTGTAGATGAGAGAAAATGTGCAGTATTAATCTTCTGAGACTGGCTTATTTTGCTTAAAAATAATTTCTAGCTTTCAGCCTGTACCTCCACCCAGGGAAGATGGATGTGCCTACCTCTCTCCCATACTCCACAGCCCATACTCTCACAGGAGGTCTGCAATAATCAGGGAAACAGGTGAGACCCCCCACCTCAATACCCGACACCAGAAGATGTGGGGTGTAACCCCATCGCCCTTCTGGTCTGTACATCTATCTGGTCTGTACATCTATCTGCAACTGGGGAAGATCCTGCCCCCCAAACCCCAAAGCCTGCTTGTCTCCCAGGAAGTCTGCCCTAACCAGGGACACAGAAGGCCTGCTAGAACCAGGGACACAGGAGGCCCCCCACCTCCACTTGAGACAGCATTGTCTGCCTCCCAGGGGGCCCACTCTAACCCAGGTCACAGAGATCTACCTGTCTCCATTGAGGCCTGCTCCAGTTAAATACACCCAGGCCAGTTAACACCACAGATAACCAGATGGCAGGAACATAAGCAACAGAAGCCAATGTAATTTGGCACCATCAAAACCCAGTTCTCCCACCATAGCAAGCCCTGGATACCTTAGCACACTTGAAAAGCAAGATTATGACCTAAAATCCTATCTCATGAAGATGATAAAGGCCTTTAAGGAGGATATAAATCACTCCCTTAAAGACATACAGGGGAAAAAGGCAAACAGGTGGAAGCCCTTAAAGAGAAACAAATTAGTCCCTTAAAGAAATTCAGGAAAAATATAATCAAGCAGGTGAAAGAATTAAACAAAATGGTCCAATACCTACAAACAAATGTAAATAAAAACAATAAAGAAATCACACATGGAGGCAACCCTGGAGATGGAAAACCTAGGAAAGAGATCAGGAGCTACAGATGCAAGCATCACCACCAGAACACAAGAGATAAAACAGAGAATCTTAGGCATAGAAGAAGCCTACAGAACACCAAATAGCTTGGACCAGGAAAGAAAATCCTCCCATCACACAATAATCAAAACACTAGATGCACAGAACAAAGAAAGAATATTAAAATCTGTAAGGGAAAAAGGCCAAGTAACAAATAAAGGTAGAACTATCAGAATTACACCAGACTTCTCAACAGAGATTCTAAACACCAGAAAATACTGGACAGATGTTGTGCAGACCCTAAGAAAATACAAATGCCAGCCCAGGCTACTATACCCAGCAAAACTCTCAATCACCATAGATGGAGAAACCAAGATGTCCCATGATGAAACCAAATTTAAATAATATCTTTCTACTAATCCAGCCCTACAGAGGATACTAGAAGAAAAACTCCAATACAAGGAGGGTAACTACAATCAAGAAAACACAAGAAATGAATCATCTCATAACAAATCCAAAGAAAAGAATCACACAAACATAATAACACCTCCAACAACAAAAATAACTGGAACAATCATTGGTCTTTAATATCTCTCAACTCAGTGGACTCAATTCCCCAATAAAATGACACAGGCTAACAGACTGGATATGTACACAGGACTCATCATTCTGTTGCATGTAAGAAACACACTTCAGCAACAAAGACAGACACTACCTCAAAGTAAAGGGCTGGAAAAAAGTTTTCCAAGCACACGGTTCCAAGAAACAAGCTGGAGTCACCGTTATTATATCCAATAAAATAAACTTTCAACTAAAAGTAATCAAAAGAAATGGAGAAGGACACTTCATATTAATCAAAGGGAAAATCCACCAAGATGAAGTCTCGATTCTGAGGCACCCACATTTGTAAAAGAAGCTTTCTTAAGGCTCAAAACACATTGTACCTCATCAATGGACAGGTCATTGATATAGAAGTTAAACAGAGACACCTAACAGAAGTTATTAACCAAATGGATTTAATAGATATCTACAGAACATTTCAGTCCCAAATAAAAGAATATACCTTCTTCTCAGCACCTCATGGATCCTTTGCCAAAATTGACCATATAATCAGATACAAAACAATCCTCGAAAGATACAAGAAGATTGAAATAATCCCATGCATTCTATCAGATCATGATAGACTAAGGCTGGACTTCAATATCAACAAAAATGACAGAAATCTCTCATATCTATGGAAACTAAACAACTCTTTACTCAATGATAACTTGGTCAGGGAAGAAATGAAGAAATTAAAGACTTTCTGGAATTCAATGAAAATAAAGACACAGCATACCTAAACTATGGGACACAATGAAAGTAGTGTTAAGAGGAAAATTAATAGCAATAAATGTCTTCATAAAGACATAGGAGAGATATTATACTAGCAACCTAACAGCACATCTGAACTCTATAGAACAAAAGGAAGCAAATACACCTAAGAGGAGCAGAGAGCAGGAAATAGCCAAACCCAGGACTGAAATCAACCAATTAGAAACAAAGAGAACAATACAAAGAATCAACAAAACTCTTTGAGAAAATCAACAAGACAAATAAACCCTTATCCAAACTAACTAAAAGGTATAGAGACAGCATCCAAATTAACAAAATCAGAAACAAAAAGGGAGATAAAACAACAGAAACTGAGGAAATTTTAAAAATTCATAAAGCCTATACTAAACAAAACTGGAAAATCTAGATGAAATGGATGACTTCCTAGACAGACACCACATTCCAAAGTTAAATCAAGATCAAGTAAATTATCTAAACAGTTCTACAACCCCCAAAGAAATAGAAGCAGTCATTAAAACCCTCCCCCCACAAAAGCCCATGGCCAGATAATTTTAGTGCACAAAATAGAAATATAAGGAACACTACCTAATTCATTCTGAGAAGTCACAATTATGCTGATACCTAAGCCCCTACAAAGAAAGAGGACTTCAGACCATTTTTGCTTATGAATATCAATGCAAAAATACTAAATAAAATTCTCACAAGCCAAATCCAAGAACACATCAAAATGATCATTCACCATGATTAAGTAGGCTTCATCCCAGAGATGCAATATGGTTCAATATATGGAAATCCATCAACATAATCCATTATTTAAACAAACTCAAAGAAAAAAATATCATATGATCATCTCAGTAGATGCTTTGATAGAGAATTATCAAATTAGATTAGCCTTTGATAAAATACAACATCCCTTCATGTTAAATCTTGGACAGATCAGAAATTCATGACACATACCTAAACATAATAAAAGCAATATACAGCAAACCAACAGCCAATATCAAATAAAATGGAGGAAACTAGAAGTAATTCCGCTAAAATTAGGGACAAGGCTGCCCACTCTTTCCTTGTCTATTCAATACAGTACTCGAAGTTCTAGCTAGAGCAATGAAACAACAAAAGGAGATCAAGGGGATACAAACAGGAAAGGAAGAAGTCAAAATATCACTATTTGCAGATGATAGGATAATATACATAAGTGATCCCAAAAATTCTACCAGAGAACACTTACAGCTGATAAATTTTTTTTTAGCAAGGTGGCTGGATATAAAATTAAATCAAATCAATAGCCTTCCTGTATACTAAAAAAAGACTGTGAAAGAAATTACACATTATAGAAATTACCTTTCACAATAGCCACAAATAATATAAAGTATCTTGGTGTAACTCTAACCAAGCAAATGAATGATCTGTATGGCAATTCCCTGAAAAAAGAAATTGAAGAAGACCTCAGAAGATGGAAAGATTTCCCATGCTCATGGATTGGTAGAATTAATATAGTAGAAATGGCCATCTTACCAAAAGTAATCTACATATTCAATGCAATCCCCATCAAAATTCCTACACGATTCTTCACAGACATGGAAAGAGCAATTCTCAACTTCATATGGAAAAACAAAAACCCATGATAGCAAAAACAATTCTCAAGAATAAAGGAACTTCTAGGGGAATCACCATCCCTAACCTCAAGCTGTACTACAGAGCAATAGTGATAAAAACCACATGGTTTTGGTTTAGAGATAGACAGGTTGATCAATTCAATAGAACTGAAGACCTGGAAATAAGCCCACACACTTATGGACACTTGATTTTTGACCAAGAAGCCAAAACCATCCAGTGGAAAAAAGAAAGCATCTTCAACAAATGGTGCTGGTCTAAATGCCAGTCTGCAAGTAGAAGAATGCAAATTGATGCACATTTATCACTTTGTACAGAGCTTAAGTCCAAGTGGATCAAGGGCCTCAACATAAAAACAGATACACTGAATCTAATAGAAGAGAAAATGGGAAATAGCCTTGAACGCACTGGCACAGGGGAAAATTTCCTGAACAGAACACCAATGGCTCAGATTCTAAGATCAACAGCTGACAAATAGGACTTCATGAAACTGAAAATCTTCTGTAAGGCAAAGGACGCTGTCAATAGGACAAAATGGCAACCACAGCTTGGGAAAACATCTTCACTAACTTTACATGTGATAGAGGGTTAATATCCAAAATATACATAGAACTCAAGAAGTTAGACTCCAAAACCAAATAACCAATTAAAAAAAATTGGGTAGAGAACTAAACAGAGAATTCTCAGGTAAGGACTCTCGAATTGCTGAGAAGCACTTAAAAAATGTTCAGTATCCTTACACATCAGGGAAATGCAAGTCAAAATGACCCTGAGATTCTACCTCACACTAATCAGAATGTCTAAGATAAAAAACTCAGCTGACAGGACATGCTGGTGAGGATGTGGAGAAAGAGGAACACTCCTCCATTGCTGGTGGAATTGCACACTCCACAACCATTCTAGAAATCAATCTGGAAGTTCCTCAGAAGATTGGAAATAGCTCTACTGAAGACCCAAATATACCACCCCTGGGAATGTACCCAAAAGATGTCCCACAATGCTATAAGGACATGGGCTCCACTATGTTCATAGCAGCCTTATTTGTAATAGCCAGAAGCTGGAAAAAAACCCAGATGTCCCACGACAGCAGAATGGATACAGAAAATGTGGTTCATTTACATAATGGAATACTATGCAGCTATTAAAAACAAGAACATCCTTAATTTTGCAAGCAAATGGATGGAACTAGAAAGTATCATTCTGAGTGAGGTAACCCACTTCTAAAAGCACATGCATGGTATGTACTCACTGATAAAAGGTACAGACCATAGGAAACTTAAGAAGGAAGACCCAAGTGTAGATACTTCAATCCTACTTAGATGGGGGAACAAAGTTATCATGGTAGGGAGGGAGGAAGGGAAGGATGGAGGGACTTTAGTGGGAAAGGGGAGGGGGAGGGAAAAAGAAGGATGCAGGATCAGGAATAGGAGGAGACAGGAGAGAAGCCAAGAGGGCCAGGAGAATGAATGGAAATATGCAGCAGCAGGGGCTGTGGTGTGTGGGGAACCTCTAGAAAGTCCAAGAGACCTGGGATGTGAGTGGTTCCCAGGACTCAGGTGGGGATGACCTTAACTGAAATGCCCAATAGTGGGGAGATGGAACCTGAAGAGACCATCTCCAGTAGATAGACATGTTTTTTTTTTTTTTTTTTTTTTTTTTTGATCTAGAATTGTTCCTGTCTTAAGAAAATACAGGGACAAAAATGGAGCAGACTTAAGGAAAGTCCATCCAGTGATCTGCCCAACTGGGGATCCATCCCATAGGTGGGTACCAAAACCTGACACCATTACTGATGCCATGTTGTGCTTACAGGCAAGAGTCTAGCAAGTCTGTCTTCTGAGAGGCTCTACCAGCAGCTAATTGAGATATAGATGCAGATACTTACAGCTAACCATTGGACTAAGGTTGCGGACTCCTACGGAAGACTTAGAGGAAGGATTGAAGGAGCTGAAGGGGATTTCAACCCCATAGGAAGAACAACAGCATCAACTTACTCTGACCTCTCAGCTCCCAGAGACTAAGCCACCAACCAAAGAGCATACATGGGCTGGTCTGTGGCCCCTGGCACATATGCAGCAGAGGACTGCCTTGTCTGGCCTCAGTGGGAGAGGATGTGCCTTATCCTGTAGAGACATGATGCCCCATGGAAGGGGAATGCTGGTGGGAGTGAGATGGAGGTGGGAGGGTTGTTGGGGGGCCACCCTCTAGGAAGCAAAGGGGAGGGGGAATGTGTGGAATGAAAGAGTGCACGCTACCATCTCGCTGGCAAGAACGGACGTGGACACCAGAATCCTTCTGCAGCAAATCTTTATTACATCATGAGGAGGAAGAGAGCGAGCCCAAGATGGATCCCACTTATATACACCTCAGTGAGACGTGTGTCGTCAGGATTGGCTGACTGCCCATTACCTCAAGTTACGCCCCGGGATGGGCAGTGACTTACGTGGCTTTGTAACAAGCGCATGTGCACTGAACTTGTTTGCTTGTCCCAGGCTGGGGGTGGTGACAGGATGTCGGTGCCATCTTGGAATGGCGGCAGAACCAGCTTGGGCGTGGCTCTCTACAGTGGAGAGCCAAAGTACTTCTATGAGAGCAGTCAAGACCATGAGAGCAGTGTGTATAGCCGAGGCCATAAGAACAGTGTGTAGCCAAGGTCAGAGAGCGGTATGTGTAGCCAAGGTCAGAGAGCTGTATGTGTAGCCAAGGTCAGAGAGCTGTATGTGTAGCTAAGAGGAACTCCTGTCTATGTTCAGTCTGCAGAGAAACTTTCTCAAGAAGAGCTTTGTTAGCTGAAGTACTTACAAGCTGGAGCTGCAGAAATGTACTTTGAGTCCTGATCAGAGCCTTGCCTTGGCTTCATGCTTCTCTCACCCCCTACCCTTTTCACTTGCAGCCCTCCACTCAGGTGGACCCTGTTCATCCTCTAGCTGCTGGACATCTACATGTGGCACCTGAATGGGGGACCTGTTGAGAAATGCTGTCTTGGTTACAGGGCTCCACAGAAAAGTAAAAGCATCCCGTACTGCATGGTATGCAACAAACAGCATGAACGACTTCTTTTCTTAGTTGGATGCTAGTACTAGTTATAAATCTTATCTTTTGGAGGCTGTTGTTGCAGGAGTTTCATTCGAGGGGACTTCACCTAGGGATGACAGCAAAATGGGGAAGGGAGATACTAAACAGGCATTTGTCTGCAGCCTAAAAGAGCTGCTTCGATAAGAGGAGCAGGGTTAAAAAAACACAAGTTAAAAATTTTTTAGTTCAGATAGAATCATGCTGTCCATAGTTTCCAGAAGGTGGAAATTTGGATAAGGAAACCTGGAAAAAGGTTGGAGAAATTCTGAGAACCACCAGGCAGATCCTACCACCTTCTGCCTCTGGGTGCTTATAAAAGATGCTATTAATAATAAAAAACATAGAGAGACCTCTCAGGCATTAGCTATTGCCTAGAGAAGCTTCCTCAGAAAAAGTCTCTCTCAACTCTAAATTAAGAAACATAGACCTTAGAAGGCAGATGTAACAATTATTAGAGGACAGGATTGGCCTTCAACTTGGCCTCTCTCAGATTCTCACTCAGCTCCAAGGGATTGGTTATTCCAATAATCCAAAACAAAGTTCCAAATTTAAGATTTATAAAAGATTAATGGAACTAGGGACTTATGATGGCATTACATCCTGGCTTACCTACTCCAGCTGCCATTCCAAAAAATACATATAAAATTATTATAAATTTAAAAGGTTGTTTTTATACTATTCCTTTGCATCTTTATGGTTGTAAAAGGTTTGCATTTAGCATGTCTGCTTGTAATTTTAAAGAACCCATGAAGCAATATCATTGGAAAGTTTTGCCTCAAGGAATGGCCAATAGCCCTACATTATGTCAAAAATTTATTTCTGCTTCAATATAAAAGGCTAGGACTTTAAATCCTTTAGTGTATATTATTCATATGGATATTTTATTAGCTGATCCCTCTGAAGGAGTTTTACTACAAGCCTTTGCTCTTCTTATACAACGAGCTTTAAATTTTGGGGGAGTAGTTGTTGCTCCAGAAAAGATTTGAAGACAGTATCCTTTTTAATATTTGGGACATCACTTATATCCTAAACAAATTGTGGCACAGAAATTCAATTAATAAAAGATAGTTTACTTGCTTTAAATGATTTTCAAAAACTGTTAGGAGATGTTAATTGGCTAAGACCTCACTTAAGCTTGCCACATGAGAACTTAAAACTCTGATATTTCTCAAGGGGAATGCAAATCCTAATTCCCCTGGACAATTAACTGATGAGGGACAAATAACTTTGCAGGAAGTAGAGGAAGCTATTAGCCAACAACAGATACATTGTATAGACTATGATCAATTGTTGACTATTTCACAGCAGCCCTTTGGCAAAAGGGACCATTAATGTGGATTCATCTTTCTTCATCTCCAAGTAAAGTTTAAAAACCCTATTACAATGCTGCTACTATGTTAATACAGAATTGTGGGATAGAATCACCAAAGTATTTTGGGAAAGAACTTGAAGAAATATTTATTCCTTATTTTCAAACAGCAATTAAATTGGTTATTGCAAAATACTGATATTTGGCCTATTTCATGCAAACTTTTTAAGCAAATGTGATGATCATTATCCAAAAGACAAGTTGTTAAAATTTGCCTCTCTGCATACTTTTGTATTTCCTGTAAATTTATGCATGCAGCCCACAGAGAATAAACTTATTTTATTTATAGATAGTTCATCTAAAGGGAAGGCAGCATATGTAATTGGATCACATGTTCATTCTCTTGAGTTTCCCCCTGCTTCCCAAATAATTGAATTACTTGCTGTAGCCACTTTTTTTTTGAAATGTTGAAAAATCAAGGTTTTAATTTGTATACTGATAGCCAATATTTAGCTCATGGTTTACAATTGCTTGAAATTGTCCCTTTTTTAGATACTGCTAATTCTCAAATTTTGCAATTATTTATGTAAATACAGCTTAATTTAATAGAATGTGCTGGTCCATACTTTATAGGACATTTAAGAGCTCATACTGGATTGCCAGGACCCCTTAGTGAGGGCAATGCCACAGCAGGTTTGCATACCAGGCAGATTATAGGCTTTACACAGGAACAATTAGCCAAACAATCTCATTCTTTACGTCATGAAAATGGTAATAACTTAAGACAACAGTTTGGTATTTCTAGAGAATGTGCACATCAAATTGTAAAGACTTGTTCTCAGTGTTTTCATGTACCACATAATGGTGTTAATCCTTGAGGACACATACCTAATCAATTATGGCAAATGGATGTTACTCATATTTCTGATCTTGAAAAATTAAAAAATGTACACGTGATGACTGATACCCTTTCAGGCTCTCTAGTTGCAACTGCTTTAACAAGAGAAGCAACAAAAAATGGAATTAGTCATTGCCTATGTTGTTTTTCTATACAGGGTGTTCCAAATAAGATAGAAACTGGTAAGGGAACTGGCTATTGCAGTCAGGCATTTAAGATTTTTTTTTTCAGAGCTGAGGACCGAACCCAGGGCCATGTGTGCTTGCTAGGCAAGCGCTCTACCACTGAGCTAAATCCCTGACCCCTAAGATGTTTTGTTAAAAATTTATATTAGTCATATTGCTGGGATTCCTTATCATCCTCAAGGACAAGATATTGTGGAACAGGCCCATGGGACTTTAAAATAATACCTTTAAAGAATAAAAAAGGGGGAATTATATCCCCAAACAAAATTATTTAAATCGTGCCTTTTATTTTAAAATTCTAAAATTCAGATGCCAAGGAACCCTCTGAGTGTGGGGAAGAGGGCATGTTTGTGTTTTTATTGCAGGATGCTGAAGGCATGTGGTAGCTGCCAGAGTGGCTAATGAGACATGCTGATGCTGGGAGAAAGAATGAAGCTGATCATGAGCTTGCATATTTCCCTGACAATGATGATAGGGAAGTTGTATCGGGATGATGTCCCTGGTCCCCCCATTTTACATCCAACGATATGGGAAGGGCCAGAAGTTATGGTAATGGTAAACAACACTAAGTTGATGGATATGTCTGCTGGAGGAAATTCTACTGTCAGTAGAGAAATTAATAACCAAGGATTGGGAACTGGTGTCTCCACACGCTTTTCAAAGCAGAACACTACTGGATGGCTGAGAGTATCTCCTACTACATTGCAGGGAAAAGATCTTGACTCATGCAAAGATGATTTAAATGACATTCAAGTAACTTCAACCACTGGCTTCGAGGCTGAGGGATATCAGGCACCACAGCATTTTCCTCATTGTGGGATGAGAGAATGCACAAATATCACAATTCCCTGGAAAATATATATGGGGAATAAGCCTGTGCTTTATCAGCCTCATGGGACTGACCTCCAGATTTTGAACTGGTCAGAATATAGGGGAGTGGCTAGTATGACTAATTATGCTACTCTCTCCCCATCTCCACCTATCCTCCCCTCATCAGCTTTGTCTGCTGGACTCTGGTAGACTCACAGAGGCTATCAGCAAGGACATGTGTGGAAGTCGGGTGCTGCCTTAGATGATATGAGTGCTCAGCCTGAAAGATCAAGTCCAGCTTGGATGGAAGGGCCTATTATGACATGTGTCTTCATGCCTCATGTCTATCAGAAGCAAATATTAGCATTAGTCTACATTCTGAAAATAATACTTTTGATGTGTCTTGTGTTGGCTGTAATTGACTATGCTTTAAGAGTCTGTTCTAAGCATTCTGTAATGATTTTACAACAACCTGCTTTTGTGATGGTTCCTGTAAATATTACTGAAGATTCGTTTGATGAAAAGGGTTCATAGGTAATTGAGGAGTTAACAAAGGCGTTGACCAGGCCTAAATGCATGACTGGTAAATTATAGCAGGTGATTACTTTAGGCCATTGCGACTACAGCTGCTATTACCCTATCCCAAAGTGTTCAAACAGCTCATTTTGTATATGATTTATCCACAAATGTTTCCATGGCATGGCATACCCAGGAAGATACAGATGATACAAAGTAACAGAAATTGGATGCCTTACTTGTGGTTAATTTCTTGGGGAAAGAAATTCAGGGGTTTAAAATACAAATTATATTTAGATGTCATGTTAGTTATCAATGGGTTTGCATTATGCCAAAAATGTTTAATGATACTATATATAGTTGGGAGCGCGTGCAGTCCCACTTGCAAGGTGTGGAATCATGCCAATTCATCTTTGGACTTATTAAAGTCACACCAAGAAGTTATTAATTTAGAAAAACAGAGTCTCTACATTTTGATGCATCTCAAACAGCTAGAGATCTACTAAGATAGTTGCAGGGTTGTTCTTTCTTGGCCTGCACTGCTATAACACGCCAACACTGGTGTTGTCACACTTGTCACAGTATTGCTCTTCTATTTACTGCTGCCATGTGTCCTTTGGTACATGTTGTCACAATTTTTACATCTGAAGAGCCAGATACATGGCCTCTATCTAAAAATCCCCTCCTCTCCAGTTTGACTGAATATGACCAATGACGGGTAAGAGTGTTCTTGAGCTCCTATTAACCTAAGACAGAACATACATCAGCGCTGTGGATGCTTCCACGACGGTAAGAAGGAGTGATGTAGACACCAACCTAAGACAGGTATATTCATCTGGAGCATCCTTAATAAAATAAAATAAAATAAAATAAAATAAAATAAAATAAAAAGGGGGGAACTGTGGAGAGCCAGAGTACTGCCATGAGAGCAGTGCGTATAGCCAAGGCTATGAGAACGGTCTGTGTAGCCAAGGTTATGAGAACGGTCATTGTAGCCAAGGTTAGAGAGTAGTGTGTGCAGCCAAGAGGAACTCCTATCTATGTTTAGTCTGTACAGAAACTTTCTCAAGAAGAGCTCTGTTTACTGAAGTGCTTATAAGCTGGAGCTGCAGAAATATACTTTGAGCCTTGATCAGAACTTTGTCTTAGCTTCATGCTTCTCTCACTCCCCCTCCCCCTGCCATTTTCATTTCTAGCCCTCCATTCAGGTGAACCCTGTTCATCCTCTAGCCACTGGATGGCTGCAGGGATGGGGTGAAGAACTTGGGGAGAGTGGACCAGGAAGGGGGGCAACATTTGGAATGTGAATAAATTAAAAAAATAACAATAAAAATGATTTCTACCAGAACATATTTTCCTGCAAGTGTTATGATTTTATTTTATTTTTTTTCCTGGCTGCATAAAGTTCCATTGTGTCCAGTAACACAGCTGATCTGATTATTGTAACAAAATACATCCACTTGATCTGACAGCCAATGATATTTTCTCTATCATTTTTATCATCCATTAGTCTGTTGATGGCCGTCTAAGCTGGCTCCATTTCTTGGCTGATTTGAACACAGCAGCAATAGCCTGGGTGTCCACGAATCTCTGTGATATTA
>LR750756.1:69906-86315 GCA_902729485.2 Mus minutoides
CTTCCCTTGGCTTGCTCAGCCTGCTCTCTTATAGAACCCAAGACTGCCAGCCCAGAGATGGTCCCACCCACAAGGGGCCCTTGATCACTAATTGAGAAAATGCCTCACAGCTAGATCTCATGGAGGCATTTCCCCAACTGAAACTCCTTTTTTGTGATAATTCCAGCTGTGTCAAGTTGACACAAACCTAGCCAGTACATTAACTTAGAGTCCTTTGGGTATATATGGAAGAGCAGCATAGTTGGGTCATATGGTAGAAAGCCATGCTGATTTAAATAGTGGTCACACAGGTTTACAGACTCTGTGGTAAGTAAGAATTCCAACCTTCCAATCCCCACATCCTGGCCAGCATTTGTTGTCCTTTGTTTTCTTGGCGATGGCCATTCTGACCTGAGTGATATGGAATCTTGAGACAGTTTTAATTTACACTTCCCCGATGGCTAAGGATGTTGAACACTTTTCAAAGTATTTATTGGATACTTGGATTTCTTCTTTTAACAACTGTCTCCTGATTACTGATTGCAAGATGAAGGTTTTTTGGTGTTTATTGTTTTTGTTTTTTGTAATTTTCCATAGCCTCCTGCCCCTCCTAATGTATAGCTGACAAAGACCCTTCTCCCATGCTTCAGGCTTGCCTCTGCAGATCATTTCCTTTCTTGTAAAGCAGCTTTTTAATTTCACAGAGTCATATTTATCAATTTTGGATTATTTCTTGAGCTATTGACAGAGCAGGTTCCCACCCCCCACTGGGTATCCATACTGGGGACTGAGCCCAGGCCCTGGCTCATGTTGGAAAGCGCTGGGCCATCAGCTCCAGCCCTCATTCCACCATCTACTGCAACTGAACAGCTGCCTGCACCTGCTTACCAACACTGCTTTCACCACAGCTACCGACAAGCCACATCAAGTGCACAGATTTTGTATTAAAAATCAGGTCACTCTTTGTCAAAATAGGCATGTGCAATGCTTTTAGGCATTATCTTTCTTTTATTCGTTACCTCTGTCTATTTCTTCTTGGTGTTTGTGGTAGTTTGAATAAGAATGGCTCCCATAGGCTCATATATTTGAATGCTTAGTCGATAGAGAGTGAAACTGTTTCAGAAGGATCAGAAGGTGTGGCCTTGTTGGAGGAGGTGTGTCACTGGGAGTAGGCTTTGAGGTTTCAAAAGCCTACACCAAGTCTTTGTCTCTCTGTCTCTCTGTCTCTCTGTCTCTCTGTCTCTCTGTCTCTCTGTCTCTCTGTCTCTCTCTCTCTCATTGATGCCTATGGATCAGGATATAAATTCCTCAGATACTGCTCTAGTACCATGCCTGGATGATCATGGACTAGCTCTCTGAACCGGTAAATCAGCCCACAACTAAATGCTTTCATTTATAAGAACTGCCATGGTTATGGTGTCTCTTCACAGCAATAGAGCAGTATCTAAGACAGTGTTTACAGAATTTTCTCTTTCTCTTTCTTCCTTCCTAATGCTAAACATATATGTTGAAATCATCTCTGAGTATGTCATTTTCACTAGATTATAAACGATTCCAACCTAGTTATTTCCCTCTCAAGTTCCCTTTTCTCAGCAAGTCTTTCTCCCTATTTTTGTTTTTTTTTCCTCAGAATGTCCAGTTGAATCGACTCTTGTTACAATGATAGACATTTCATTAGTTCTGATTAGATTACCTTTGCCACGAGTAAGCACAGCGTCTTAAATACAGAGTTCATTTTCCCTCGTAACAAACCCAGAGCCAGTCTCTGAGTTCTTACCACAAAGCCAGTCTTTCTCCTTTGTCTGACTCAAGTTCCATCTGCCTTTCATCTTTGTGACTGAAAGATGGCTGCCCTAGTGCCTGAGGGCATTGTGTCTATATAACTGGAAGGAAGACGGACAAGGTGACCAGAAGGGGCCAAACCCTGAAGTGCTACCTTTTCATCCAGGAAACCTGACTCAGGGATTTCCATCTGCACCTCATTGGCTGAGCTGGGCAGCTGGCCCCCCATTGGCTGAGCTGAGTTGGGCACATGGCCATACTGAATAATACTGCCTTTGGGAATGAGGTTGGGAATAGGTGCTGGGAAGGATGCTGTCAACTTCCCCCTTTTCACTATTTCTTTTATTTTTGGCTGTGAGCCTAGCCTTTAATGGCTGAGCCACCTCTCCAGCCCCCTTTCACTATTTCTTATTAGTGATACCAAGTATCCATGTAGCACACGTTACATTATGATATGCAAGTTTCATATCTCTTCTATCTGTCGTATTTCCATTTCAGACCCATTACTTCATATTGTCATCAGCAATAGGAGATGCTGACAGCCAGGTAGCCTGATCAAGTCTTTTCAGAGGTCTCTGATGGGGAAGCCGAGATCTTGGTTTGTGCCATAGAAAAGAATTTCAGGACAAGATGACATGAGGCAAATTAAGTAAAGGAAGAACTTATTACAGAAAGGACCCAGTGGTGCAGTTGGGTTTCTCAAGAGAATATCACACTACTGGTGACATGGCGTAGTTGAACTTATATGTAAACTTTGATAGAGAAGGGGTTATTGATGACAAGAAGCAGGAGGAGTGGGGGGAGGGGCAAGGGCTGCCCTAAGAGGGCATGGTATCAGGTGCTTGTGGGCAGGCAATGGTGCAAGTCCTATGATACAGACATGTCACAAAATGAAGCGCTGTTGGTTAGCAGCCATCTGGGTCTGCTACACTGGTCCTCGTTGGTTTGGAGCAGTCACGTGGTATCTGTCTGCAGTTCTGTCTGCCCTACCTTGTACCACTAAAAGTACAGTTAGGATTGATGTCTGAGGTATGCTGCTGAAAATGTTGGCACTTGGCTAACCTCAACTTCAGTGAGTTGGTTCTCACATATTTAAAGATCTGGAGTTAATTTTCCCACCCCGTCCGTCCCCAGGTTGTCAGGAGCTTGGTGCAGCTCAGACTTGCTTTACTTCTCACGGAGCAGCATTTTCTCTTTCTCAGCAACACTTTGTCCGAACCATCTGCCACCTGTCAGCTTCTGCACCTCAGCAGAGTACCTTGTGTCCAGTGTTGAGAAAAAAAAAAAGAAAAGAAAAAGAAAAAGAGAACGTGAATGCTGTTAGCACTTTATTTCTGAAACTTGACTAGTAAATCTTATGTACACCTATAAGGTCTATTTAAAGTTCAGTATATGCATTTAATGAAATTTGATTATGCCAGTGGTTTATCTAACATGTCTACTTTGGTAGCCTATTTATTTTTTTAAAGAATTATTTATTTATTTTATGTATATGAGTACACTGCAGTTATCTTTCAGTCACAACAGGAAGAGGGCATTGGATCCCATTACAGATGGTTGTGAGCCACCATGTGGTTGCTGGGAATTGAACTTAGAACCTTTGGAAAAGCAATCATTGCTCTTAACCACTGAGCCATCTCTCCAGCCCTAGCATATTCTTTTAAAGATACATTTTTCTTTTTTGGTTGTTAAATTTGTTATTGAGAGTGGGGGCTGCCTTGGTGTGCATGTAGAGACCACAGGATAACTTGTCTGATACTGTTTTCTCCTTCCATTATGTGTGTCCCAGAAACTGAACTCAGGTTGTCAGGCTTGGTAGTAAGGTCTTTATGGATTGAGCCATCTGGTCAGCCAGCCACTCCCAGCCTTTTGAGATAAGGTCTCCTGTATATCAGGTTGGCCTTAAGCACACAAAATGGCTGAGGGTGGTCTTGAACTCTTGACTCTTCTACCTGTACCTCCTAGGTGCTAGAATTACAGTCATGTACCACACCACCACACCTGCTGGTGCTAACATGCACATTTTCAAATATTATTTTCTATGCATCAAACATAGTGGTGTGATTCAAGCTTTAGATGAATGAGTGCTATTTGTTTCCTAGAGGAATAAAAGGGGCTATGGGTAGAGGCTGCCAGAAGAATTCAGCGATTTAAGCAGGAGGAACTAACTCCCCAAACCCAGTCTTAGAGACAGAGACTTACTGTCATAATCTGAACGTACTAATAGCATGCTGTATAATAATGCTGTGGTGAAAACAGGATTTTGCTTTCCGAATAAACAAGAAATCCACCAGATGGGGCTCTAATATTCTTTTGGCCCAGTGGCTGAAAAATTAAGCATTTCCTGCTATCTTTAGAGGAAAAAATATGTATACAACCATATTAACCTCCAAGAGAATCTTCCTGAAATAGGATTAGGGTCTCCAACAAGCATCGTCATTGTGTTTAATGTCTTTTGAGTCCCAGGGGGAGACTTAGAAAGAAAGTAGCCAATTTGCTGGGGGAACCCCCCCCCCCAGGCATCCAGAACAGTGGAGTTCAATTACCTCTGAGCTGAGTCCTTTGTGGGCCCCACTTTAAGGAAATCGAGGTGTATTTATGCACAAATGGCTGCCTCATTGCTAGTGTGTTCTTCCACCTTTGGACTTATTGAGGCTATTTAAAATGTGACTTGCTTGAGATGAGGTGACATCATTGTTAAACCTGTCACAGCTGCAGAAACTCTCTCTCCAGTCCAGTTATTTGGATGAGCTGTGCTTTGAGTATTTAAAAAAAAAATCAAAATTTTTCCTTTTTCTTTTCAGAGTAAGGATGTGGGTTCTCCATGGGATACATTTTGCTTCTGTTTTCCTAAGAGTTTCAGGTTAGATTTCTGAAGCAGGTCCCTCTTCTTGGACTCTATCCTTATGACTCACAACTGCTGTTCAACCTGGAACGGATGCCAGCTGGGGATTACAGAGCTGAGTTTTAATACAGAGTAGGCGTGTTGGTCAGGTTTTGGGCAACTTATCACAAGCTAGAGTCATCTGGGGAGGGGAACCCTCAATTGAGAACATACCTTCATGAGACTGGCCCCCTAGGCAAGCCTGTAAGGTGTTCTGTTGATTACTGATAGATGTGGGAGTATTTAGCCTACTACGGGTGGTGCTGTTCTGGGCAGGTGGTTGGTTCTGGGTTCTATAAGAAAGCAAACAGAGCAAGCTACCGAGAGCAGACCAGTAAGCAGCAGAGTTCCACAGACTCCACTTCCGGTCCTATCTTCAGGCTCCTGCCTTAACTTCTCCTGATGATGGACCAGCAAGTCAAACAATTCCTTTCCTCCTCTTTATTAATTAATTAGTAAATTAATTAATTAATAAATAAAGAAGAGAAATATTGGCTCATTTTGTCTTGGAGCTGACTTTGCTCCAACAGTTACACACGTTGCCTGAACACATCAGGCTTTCTCCAGTCTGAGTAGTTCTATGTAGGAGTCTATTCTCAGGCCACTGCTTGCTTCTTTCAGGCATTTGCTGAAATTTCACTTCCTCATTAAGGCATTCCTTTGCCACGTTGTTGAAAGCGGTCATGTGACCAGCTATGGAACTGGATGTGCTCTCCCTTCTCACTGGTGGCCAGCAAGCCCCAGTGGTCCTGTCTTCACTCCCCACAGCGCTGGGGTTAGAGTTGTATGCAGCCACCTCCAGCTTTTTACAGGGATGCTGGCATCCAAACCTGACTGTGTGGCAACTGCTCTGACCCACTGAGCCATCTCTCCAGCCTCCGTCGCTTCTGATCCCCAAGCAATTGTTTCTTAACTAGCTCAGAACTGTCACTGTAATAGTTTCCATGTATTTATTCATCCAGCAGCCATCAGCTGAAAGTCTAGAAGCAGGGCATCGTGCTCTCTAATGGAAACACTACACTTATTTATTATCTCAACTGCAAATGCTTTTATGCACATTTAACAAAGTTGCTTTGTTTAACTCATGGCAAATGATAGTGATGTGAGAATAAGAATGTGCAGAAAAGACCTGAGACATTTTGCCAGCGTGTCGGCATAGGCACTGAGCTGGTTTGTTAATACGGTTTTGTTTGACTTCACTAAAACGCTACCTATTTCTGGACCTCACAGTTAAACAAATGGCGAAGGACATGAGTGGGAAAACAAACCAACCCTGTGGTTCATCCAGTCTCCCTGTTGCTGCAAGGGTACCTGCCTGGCTTGGTCAGCTGATGGTCACAGGGCATGCCTGCCCAGTCCTTGAGCATGTCTCATTGCACTTTTTTTTCTAAAATATTGATCTGTTTGAATCTGTTTTCACCATTCGAGCTCCAGGAAGAGAAAGAGTATGAATGCCTCTCTGTGTGTGTCTCTGTGTATGTGTGTGCATGCTTATGTATGTATGTATGTATGTATGTATGTATATGTTTATGTATGTATAAGTGTATGCATGCATGCGTGTGTGTGTGTGTGTGTGTGCACTTGGGGAGGTCAGAGGACAACTTGTGGGAGTTGTTTCTTCCCCCCACTGTGAGTTTTGGGGGTCAAATCTGGATGTCAGGCATGTGCTATTATTTACTGAGACATCTTACCAGGACCTAGAACTATTTTATTTTATTTTTTAGTATTTTGAGAAATTATCATACTGTTTTTCTCAGAGGTCAGACCATTTTACATTCCTGCTCTCAGTGTAAAAGGGTTCCAATTTCTTCACATCCTCTCTAATATTTGTTTTATTTATTTTGGACAGTAGTTTTAAAATTTATTTTAGTTTTTAGAGATCCTACTGATAGGAGTTGTTACTGAGATATGCACCCTAAATTGGGTAAAAATACATAAACTAATTTCAATCTAAAGCAATTGTAAAATATGTACTTTTGTAAATATAAATATGTGAATAAATATTAGGTAGGATCAAGGGAAATCTGGTAAAGCAGATCTTAGCAAGAGTATTTTCAACTAGTATAAATTGTATTCGTGGTATATGTAGGAGATGGTTTTAAATTTAAGAGTTGTGGAAACATGGTGTATTTATGTAAAAAAAATCAAGCCACTTTAAAATTCCGAAGAAGTAAAAAAGAAAACATTTTAGTATGCTCCTAACTTGTTTTTGCCTCCTATACTCTTTCTAATTAACTCCCTACTCCCTTACAGTAGCTGTTAAAAATGCTTTTCTGACCATTGAGAGAGCTATGTATGCTTCTATATCCATATTACATTGAGAGTTAGATTTTGTGAAATGTATTTTTCATGAATAATTACAACTATGAATAATTTATGCAGTGGAACTGCTTTCTGAGTAAGAAGAGGTTGTTTGTTATCAGTCCAGCTAGACACTCTTGTTGAAGAGGCTCTGACTATTGACGCTTACACGTGACTTGGTGGATGGATAGCCCCTTGCACAAGAGCCATTTCTGCTTGTGAGCAGCATTGGAAAGGATATTTCGCCCTCGCTAGTCTAGAAAATCCACTCAGGATGATCTCTACAGAGCCAAGGCCAGGCATCTCTATGATGTCAGCAGTGGCAGCCAGTTCCCTCTGACGATAGGTTTACCTTTTATGTTGGTGAGTGTAATGGTAAAGAATTTGATTTTAATACCAAACAATTATTTGGGTTCAAGTCTTAGCTCTTCATAACCTCTTTTGTATCATCTACTGCTTGCTCATTCATTCATTCATTCATTCATTCATTCAACACTCACTCATACATCTATCCATGCCTGTGGTGTGTCATTCATTATGTGTTGCTCCCAAGACAGTGAGTGAAGTGGAAGAGGCTCTTCACCCATTCAGCTTACACCCTGCACTGAAGGGCAGATAATAAATAGTGTAAAGGAACTTTCAAATCATGAAGCACTGTTCGGCTGTTGAATTTTACATTTACCATATGGCTTTGGTGATGGCTGTTGTCTTCCTAGTAGAGAATAGAGACAGTACTCCTCATGCATTCCTGATTTGCTCTTGGATTAGCAATGCTTCATCACACAGTAACTAAACTGGCATCTGCTCTAGTTAATTGCGGTGAAAATAATTCTGTTACCATTCAGGTTTATGTTGATAGGATTGGAAATTGATCATAAGGTGTTAGAGTCCTGATAGGGTGTAGATATCTACAGGGCTGTGACAGACAGCTGGATTTAAAATTTGCAGAAGATAGTGTTAAATAAAAATACAGGTTGTTTTGTGTGTGTGTGTGTGTGTGTGTGTGTGTGTGTGTGTGTGTGAAAAGTTGACCCACTCTCCCAGATTGCTTACTTAAATTGAATCCGTTTAAACCAACCCTACTGCTAAAACCCACATAAAAATTTGAAAATTATAAAACCTAGCATACAAATCCAAACTGTTGCTAGTTACTAATTGTTGGGTGGGGACAGAGAGATAGCTGCTTATGTAGCTGCTTTTATTGAGGCCCTAGGTTTGGCTCCTGGCACACACATTAAGAGTTCTTTTAATTATACTTCAGGAGATTCAGCATCTTCTTCTGGCCTCCGCTGGTGCCTGCATACAACACAGTACACATACACATTACACATATGCATAAAATAAAATCAGCAAATCTTAAAAAATATTGTTAGATAGACTCAACCTCCTGCAAGTTGTCCTCTGACTACCACACTTATGTCATGGTATGGTGGTTTGAATAGGAATGGCCCCCATAGCGTCATAGATTTGAATGCTTGGTCATGAGGAAATGGCACTATTAAAGGTGTGGCCTTGTTGGAGGAGGTGTGTTATTGGAGGTGGGCTTTGAGGTTGTAGAAGCTCATGCCAGGCCCAGTCTCTCTCTCTCTTCCTGCTGCCCTCTGATCCAGATTACAACTCTCAGCTACCTCTCCAATATCATGTCTGCCTGCATACTGCCATGCTCACTGCCATGATGATGACAGACTGAACCTCTGAACGGTAAACCAGCCCCAATTAAATGCTTTTATTCATAAGAGTTGTCATGGTCATAGTTTCTCTTCATAGCAGTAGAATACTAAGACCCATGGTATGCCCCTCAGCAAATAAATACAAAATATTTAAAAAAATATATATTATGTATTGTTACTGAGTGACAATAATCTGATGGGTAATCTGCTCCTATACAGCTAGAGAAGCTGACTAGAAAGTCCAGCCTGTCCTCCTTTGGCACTGACACAAGGTCAAATCAGCACAGATTAACCCTGACCCCAGGTCCTCCCAGCTTTAGTAAAACAGTGATCTTGTTTTCTTGCCTTCTTAAGTTGTTCTAAGATAAGTTTGGGAGAGATCCAGTTTACCCGAGAAAGCATTAGCACCTGAATAAGAAACCTTCCCACACTCTCTTGCCATATCTATGACATCATCAGCTTTGACCCTCAACCCAATATTGAGTGGACATACTGTCCCCAGTGTTGAGAGGACATCCAGTCCCCAGTGTTGAGTGGACATCCAGTCCCCAGTGTTGAGTGGACATCCAGTCCCCAGTGTTGAGTGGACATCCAGTCCCCAGTGTTAAGTGGACATCCTGTCTCCAGTGTTGAGAGGACATCTTGTCCCCAGTGTTGAGTGGATATCTTGTTCCTAACGTTGACTGGTTAGTACACTGTGACATGCAGGTCCAGGCTTATTGACCTAGCTCACCCCAACTCAGACAAATGGGAAGATATTAGACTTCATTATTTGTCAAATTTGAACAAAAGGACAATACACAATTTGTCACATTTTTATTTGAGACATTTCAGAAACTTTTATCATTTGACCTATATGTGCACAGATATAAAACCAGAGATAACATTCTTAGGCTTATACCTCTTACAAAACAGTTCATTACGATAAGATTTGTAGAGCTAACACGAAGATTGATTTAAACAATGAGTACTTGGCGCCAGTTGGTTGTGGATGATAACATTATTTTGCTGGAACTAAGCTGTGATCCACCACCTGAGTTTAATAATAACATGGTTTCTGTGCCTTTCCACCCACGGGCTGTGTGGCTAATCCATTCTTCTCACGACGTTCTGCTGTGTAAACCGTGACAAACCTGCGTTTTGAACAGCGAGTCGGTTCAACAGCCACGTTTTCATTTAGCGATAGGTGCCTCACTTGTGGGTGAGTCTCCCACATGTGATAGCCTGCCTCAAGCATGGCTACAGACGGAAATGCAAATGTGAGCAAAACCTGCGGAGGTGGCTGCCCAAGAGGAGCTTACCCCAAGGGCGCATTTACATTAATGTAAACAACGTCATGCATGCACACTAAAAAAAAAAAAAAAAAAATCAGAGCATTTGCAGCTCTCTGAAGACAGGCTCACAAACCCTTGGGTGTCCTCAGGCACCGCTACTGGGCCTTGCGTAGCGCTCTGGTAGGCTGCTCTGGATACCTCGTGTTATCTGAGCAAGCATTACCTCGATTTCAAATGGTACGAGAAGGGCCCTCACCATTTGTTCAATTGGAGAGGACAGGGCTATAACTGAAGAGCCGATTAATAAACGTAAGCAGACATGAGCTTATTTGCCTTTTCTTCGGTCATTCAGATTAAAGATAGATCCTGCAGACAGAGAAAACAGCAGGCTGGGTCCCCTAGGCAGCCCAATGACAGCTTTTTTGACCTTCAGCTGGGAAACTGAACACAAGCACGATGCCCTGGGTGGGTATTCACGGGCACAGTAAGCCTGAGGTCATAACAACGGGTGTCTTTTGGGTTAATCCAGGTGTGAGGGTGTCCTGCCCCAACAGTCTCATTAGCCTGTGAAAACACCCCACGGCAGGGACTGATGGTGGAGATCACCATCTTCCCTACAGTGGGAAATCGTGGGGTCCATCACCAAAGCTTTGCGGCTCTTGACCATTTGTGACATAGCCTGCCAGGACCACTGTGCACTATGCACACCTTCACCAACCATCGGGGCATGTGGGGTCTCACTAGTCCCACCCCACTGTGACTTCTGTGGAAAGCAAAGAGGATCTGAGTCATGCCCAATATATCTTAGTGGAAAATTGAAGGGTGGGAATGAATATTTGAGAAGTTTAGAGGGACATTTTAGACTCATGATCCATCTTCTTGTTGACATTCTTCTTAACTCTCTCTCTCTCTGCATGAGTGTATTTGTGTACATGTGTGTGCAATTGCGTGTGTGCATGTGTGTGTCTATGTATGTGTGTGTATGTGTACATATGCGTGCATGTGTGTGTGAGTGCACATGTGTATGTGTGTGCACATGTGTGTATGCATGTGTGTGTGTGCACACATGTGTGTGTTTGTGTGTGTGTGTGTGTAGACAGAAGTTGACATTGGGTATCTTCCTCTGTCATCTTCTACTTTATTGTTTTGAGACAGGTTCTCTCACTCCACTGAACCGAGAGCTTACTGACTGACTAAGCTGGCTGGCTCATGGGTCCCTGGAACCTTTTGTCCCTGTCTCCCAGTGCTGAGATCATGGCTGACACTTTCTGTGGGTGCCCGGGAGCCCCACAAAGATCCTTGAATGTCAAGTGCCTCACCCACTGAGCCATCTCCTCAGCTCTTTCTTCTCTAGGCTCCATTCCAAAGCTACTTTCCTATGGAGCTTTCTGAAATCTCTGCAGATCAGTGCTCAGCTGCTCCTCAGCCCCTTCTTTCTGGGACCTTGGTTAAGTCATTACTTTGCCTTGTGGCTCAGTGATCTGTTTTCATGCCCTAAAGATTATGCAATTACCCCCTACATTCATGGTTTCCTTTCCCACAGTTTAAGTTCTCTAATTGGGTCCAAAAATATTAAATGGAAGTTAAAGTTTCAGAACTTTCAAAACTCATGCTTTTTATATTTAACTTCTTTTCATTTTGAAATTAATATGTGCATAACATGTTTTGCTATAGTATAATGCTGTAATTTTCCTATTTTGTCATTAGCTGTTAATCTTTTATTATTGTGTTAAATTTCATCATAGGTATAGATTGTACATTCGGGGTTCAGTACCCTCTGTGACTTTTCACATCCTTTGGGGTATCTTCTCTGATTTTATTACGACTGAAAGTCTTTGTGGATGTTATTAAACTCGATGGGAATCAACCAGGTTCCTATATCGTGAAGGATTCATTCTTCCACCGGTAGTTTTCTCAGTCACGACACAGAGCAAATGCATGCCAGGTGGTGTTGGGTCGGACTGTACAGGGTTGAATGGAATTTCAGCTGCAGCCGCCTCATTGACACTCAAGTACACAGCCACCTCCCAGAGTGCCATGTTTGCTTAGATTCATGCGGCAGTGTTTGTGTGTGGGATGTGCCTGTTGAAGGGGGCCTCAGGCCTAGATCTGCCCTAGGCTGCCTCTCTGACAGAGCAGTGAGGGATTCCCTTCTGCCTGATTACGTCCACTCTCTGTTTGACTTTTTTTTGTGTTGGATCCTCTGTTGGCAAAGGTTTCCCTGTGGAAGCAGGGACCAGTGGTGGCTCACAGCAAAGAGAGAAGTCTGGCTGCAGAAGAACGAGTGTCCCACGGTGCAGTCACTTGGAAGCTGAGGACATATGCAACGGTCACTCTGAATAAGTCAAGATGTTCTCAGTGACCAGCTTCTCTGATTTCTCTGTTCCTCCTGCTTCTTCATTTCTGACCTGACAGGCTTGTGAATAGAGCTAATCAAAGCTCCTGATTGCAGGTGAAGGCTGTGATTAAGATTTAATAGCCAGTCATGGCTGGGTAAGTTGCCAGCAGACAGCAGGCAGGCCGAAAGCAGCTCCAAGATTCTCATGTTGTGCTATTAGTCTGTCAAGTGTGTGACAAGGGACACAATCACATCCCAGGCTTGTGGGAAGCCCCTGATCCTTCCCCGTGCACACACAGCCCTTCATGTGGTCATGAGTTTTTGGCTGATGTTATTTTTTACCCCCTCAAAATTGATGAATTAAGTTATTTTCATATCTGCAGCACATTCTTCCAATTGTCTCAGCATCAGCTGAGATCTGGAGCTGTCCCTTCTATTGAGTAATTATTATATTTATTATTTACTTCAATTTATTAAGGAGTGCCAGAAATAGACTTGGTCCAGAATGACATTTCTAAAAAGACACGACTAACTTTATCAAAGCAGAACAAGTTAGAATCTAAGTTAAAATGGTGTGTGCTCCATGCTCACAGTGAGATGTGCTCCATGCTCACAGTGAGGTGTGCTCCATGCTCACAGTGAGGTGTGCTCCATGCTCACAGTGAGGTGTGCTCCATTCTCACAGTGAGATGTGCTCCATGCTCACAGTGAGGTGTGCTCCATGCTCACAGTGAGATACTGTGGGGCAGTTTGCTGTGCACAGACAGCCTGGTCCCTGGTCAAGCATAGCCTGGAACCCCAGTGACCTTAAGGAATGGCAGGTGTTCAGGCACACCTCCTGGGGTCCTGGCTCCTGTCATAGCTACAGCCTCCCACAGCCCCTTGCAAGGAGGTGTGTGGCCATCAGTCAGGTAGGCAATGCCCCAAGCTCCTGGTATTCTGTCTGGAATCACTGGCCCACTATAAAGGGGGGTGTTTGTCCCCTCCTCCCTCTCTTGCTCCTCTCTTGCCCTCTTGCTCCCACTCTCCCCATTCTCTTCTTCCCTCTCTCCACGTGGCCATGGCCAGCCTCTACTTCCCTACTCTCTCCCTCTCTGCTTTCCTACAATAAATGCCTTAAAATCATGGACTGCCTCTTCTCATCAGGATTCTCTGTGCTGGAGCAATGGAGCAGGTTTCCCTCTAAAGAGTTTGAGTCTAACCTCCCTCCAGGAGGCCTCCCTCCACTCTCAGCCACAGTCTCCAGGAACCCAAGCCTCCTGCCTGAGGAAGTCAGACACTCTAGTGTCCATGGTAACCAGCTGGAGCTCTCCCTGCCCCCCTTTCCCTTCCACCTCCGGGCCAGAGTCTACCTGAGGGTCCCCACTCTGTTCTCAGCTCTTCCATGACATACAGTGGCATCTAGGATGTCTGAGAGTGAGAACCTGTCATCCCTGATCTTCATGTGGCCCAGGGATCCCAGAACGAGCTCTTTTGAGGTACCCAGCGGTGTCTGTGGTGCCAAGAGTCCCAGACTGTGCCTTTCTCACCCCCAGAGCAGGGTCCTGCAGCTTTCTGCAGCTTTACCAGGTAGTGCCATGGGATTTGTGCAAACTCCCCGCGTCCGCCTTGCCCAGTGGCTGGAGCCTCGAGTGACACTGGACCCCATTTTTGTCCCACAAGATACATGCTCCATGCTCACAGTGAGGTACGTTTCTCATGCTCACAGTGGCATGTGTCCCATGCTCATGGTGAGCAAATGCTCAGAGAGATAGCAAAGATTTTCAACCCTACTTCTGCTCATGAAGGGACTATCCTTTCCACACTTTCGATGTTTAAACTCTTTTGACTTGATTGATGATTAATATAGGAGTGCATAGCTGTGAAATGGGTGGTGCCACTCCTGGGCAGGTGGTCCTGGGATATAAGAGAACAAATTGAGCAACCCAGTAAGTAGAAGTCTTCCATGGTCTCTGCTTCAGTTCCTGCTTCACATGGCTGCCCTGACTTTTCTTAGTGATGGATTTGATTCATTTGTGTGTGGAGGTCAGAGAACAACTTGTATGAATCAATGTTCTTTCTCCACCTTTTGGATTACTGGATCGAACTCATATACTCAGCCTTAACAGCAAGCTCCTTTTTCTGTTGAACCATCTCAGTGGCCCACTTTCATTTTATTTCATTTCTTTTTGCATCTAAGCAGAAAAATGCACACAAGTATAACATGCACACATCAATATAACATGAACACATCGGTATAACATGCACACATCAGTAGAACATGCACATAGTTATTCATCCCTTTTGTATGTTTATTTCTTGCTGTCATGGATGTGGTTTTGTAATCTACCACTAGGCATGATATCCAATCTGTAAACATGGAATGACCTCATTCTTCATCATCTGCCTATTTAACCATATTTGTATTTCTGTTTCTAATTTATATAGTCCACTACTGATGGATTTTCCAATTTCTCTATTAAAATAATACGGAGGTGACTATACTTTGATAAAGAGTTGATTAAATTTTAAATTCATAAATCAAAGAAGTGAGAAACTATGAAGCACAATGAAGAAAAAAATTAATTGAAATGAATCTAGAACTAACACAGGTGTTGAAGTTAGCTGTTAAGCACATTAAAGTAGTTGGAATTGTACCCCATATGTTCAAGTAGCTGAAGGGAAGGCTGATTATATTAAGTAGCGATGCACAAAATAGAGAAAGGCCCAAATTGAGCTTCTAGAAATAGAATTATAATCTCTGAGGTAAAACATGGACTTGACAAATCTAACGTCAGATTCTCTATTACAAAAACATATTTTGAAGACATAGGACTTAGTCTAAAAAGATACAGAGGTAAAATCTCTGAGGAACAAAAATAAAATAGAGCATTAATGAGCTGTGGGACAGCTTGGGGTGAGTGGGCACACCTGTGCTGGTGAGCTTTTTGTCAACTTGATACAAGCGGTCTGGAAAGAGGGAACCTCAGTTGAAAATTTCCTCCATTACATTGGTCTGGAGTCAAACCTGTGGGGACATTCTCTTGATTAATGATTAATATAGGAGTGCATAGCTGTGAAGTTGGTGGTGCCACTCCTGAGCAGGTGGTCCTGGGATATAAGAGAGCGAATTGAGCAACCCAGTAAGTAGAAGTCTTCCATGGTCGCTGCTTCAGTTCCTGCCTCACATGGCTGCCCTGACTTTCCTGAGTGATGGATTGTAATTGAGAGGTGTAAACTGAAATAAACACTTTCATCCCCAAGTTGCTTTTAGTCATAGTGCTTTATTATGGGATGGAAGTCCTAACATGGGCAACATGTTACTGGAATCCCTGTTGGAAGGAAGAATGGGGTATATAGGAGAGGTATGAAAAGCATTTGACACATGCATGAATGAAACATTTTTAAATTTAGATACAAATTATAAAAGCATATATCCAAGATGCCTAACAAACTCCTACCATAAGAAACAGGAAGAAAATGATTAGCACATCAGCCATAAGATACACAACAAGTGATTTGAGAGAGAAATAGTAAAAGAGCCAGAGGAAAGATGTTTTGTTTACAGAAGACAAGAGTAAGTATAATAGCCCATTTTCATTTTTGTGAGAAATGAAGCAGCCAGGTTATAGTAAAACATCATTCCTAAAAATCTTTTAAACTAGAATTCAACAACTAGTAAGTATTTCTTCATTACATGATGAGAAATAAAGATTTTTTTGTTTTCTTTTTTGAGATTGGATTTCACATAGTCCAGTCTGGCTACACATTTACCACGTAGCCAAGGATGGCCTTTATTATAATGTCTGGCTGCACATTTATTATATAGCTGAGGATGGCCTTCAGCATCTGATCCTTTCCCCTCTACCTCTATTGTGCTGAGGTTGTAGATGTGTTTCACCACGCCCAGCTGAAAGGAAGACTGTCTGAGATAAACAAAAGCTGACAGAGGTCAACAACTGCTAGTCCCATGCTCTAGAAAGGGTAAGCGAATTCCTTTAATTAGAAAGAAAACAGTGTCAGGTAGAAAGCTAGAAACCATGGTAACAAACTAGGCAAATATACAATAATTTAAAAATATTCAAAGTATAATTGCTTATTTGAAAATATTAACAGTGGACTATGATGTCTTACCTATCTTGAAAAATGTTTGACCTAACATATCAGTGTTTGTGGCAGGCTAATAAGACAGTTGTTAGAGG
>LR750756.1:86534-127941 GCA_902729485.2 Mus minutoides
CATTTGTTGAAAATGCTGTCCTTTCTCCACTGGATAGTTTTAGCTCCCTTGTCAAAGATCAGGTGGCCATAGGTGTGTGGATTCATTTCTGGGTCTTCGACCCTATTCCATTGATCTACCTGTCTGTTGCTGTACCAGTACCATGCAGTTTTTATAACGATTGCTCTGTAGTACAGTTTGAGGTCAGGCATGGTGATTTAGAGGAAAATTTTAATACTCAGAGAAAAAGAGAAGATTCAAATTGATATCTCATTTTCACATTAAGGAACTAGGAAAACATACATTGAAATCAAAGGGAGCAGAAAAACAAAAATGAAGAGATAAATGGAACAAACAACTAAGAAAAAAAAATCACTGGAAGTAAAAGTTGGTTCTCTGTGGACATCTGTAACATTGACAGTCCTGGAGAAAGACTGCTGAGGTAAGAGAGGCAAGAGGAAAAATTATTAACATCATGGAAGAAAGAGGGGGCATCACTACAGACACTACAGACATGGAGAGGTAATAACAGGTTACAACTTCACAACAATGTGACAATGTGGATGAAGAAACAAATCGATTTAAATTACCTAAACACACTCAGGATTAAATATACACCCTGAGTTAATTTATGTCAGTTATATAAAGTACACTTGTAAAGAAAAGCCTTAAAAGAAAATGTGATGCCAAATTCACAAGTAACTTCTTTTTTTTTTTTAATTTTATTTATTATATGTGAGTACATTGTAGCTGTCTTCAGACACCCCAGGAGAGGGAGCCAGATCTCGTTACGGATGGTTGTAAGCCACCATGTGGATGCTGGGATTTGAACTTATCACCTTATCACCTTCGGAAGAGCAGTCGGGTGCTCTTACCCACTGAGCCATCTCACCAGCCCCCACAAGTAACTTCTTAAAGGTGGAATATTAACAGTATTATAAATGTTCTTCCAGGAAAGTTAAAAGGTTATAACAACTTATATCTTTAAGATCTGGAAAAAATAAACATCTACATAAATAAATTGTATTTGGCCTTAGACTAGAGGCCTAGAGAATGCAATAAGGTGAGTGGCGTGGGAAGGGAAAAGTCCTCAGACTGAAAAGAGGAAACATTTGAAAATGACATAATTGCTTTTGTCGAAAAATCTGATGGAATCTACAACAAGCCACTAGAAGTAAGTTTAAATGCATCACATAGTATAGGTCAACACATGAAAATTACCTATGATGACAGGTGTGGTAGCTCACACCTTTAATCTCAGCACCAGGGAGGCAGAGGTAGGAGTATTTCTGTGAATTCAAGTTCAGCTTGGTCTATATAGAGCCCCAGGACAGCCAGGACTATGTAGAGAAACCCTGTTTAAAAAGAAAAGGAGAGCCAGGCGATGGTGGTGCACGCCTTTAATCCCAGCACTTGGGAGGCAGAGGCAGGTGGATTTCTGAGTTCAAGGCCAGCCTGGTCTACAAAGTGAGTTCCAGGACAGCCAAGGCTACACAGAGAAACCCTGTCTCGAAAAACCAAAAAAAAAAAAAAAAAAAAAAAAAAAAAAAAAAAAAAAAAAAAAAAAAAAAAAAAAAAAAAAAAAAAAAAAAAAAAAAAAAAAAAAAAAAAAAAAAAAAAAAAAAAAAAAAAGAAAGAAAAAAAAAGAAAAGAAAGAGAGAGAGAGAGAGAGAGAGAGAGAGAGAGAGAGAAGGAGAAAAAATAGTTCTATTTCCACAACTAATAGAGCATTCCAAAATATATAAATATAAGTGAAATATAAAACATCTTGACATCAACATGCTAAATATCTGACAAAGCATGTGAGAACTCTATATTCCTGAGAAAAACCGGAGACCTAAATATATGGTGTTGCTAGGTAAGAAGACTCAATATTTCCAAGGCGTCAGTCCTTCCTAAGTTGATCTGTAGATTCAACACAATCCCACAGAAAACACAGCCCAATTCTGCCAGGGTCCAGCCTCAACCAAAGTCAGGGGTCATCAAGGACTAGGGATACCTGGTAGGCAAATAAGAAAACACACAACTGAGATTCAATGCTGACAGGCTGGTGTATTGACATGTGAGCCCTTGAACTCAGGAGTCAGCTCTCAGTCAGACTTGACTCAGCCCCAGTCTTTTGTTGAAATCATACAAAGAAATTGGGTTACAAAATTCATAGTGGGGTGGGTAAGTGCCTCTCTATTTTCCTGTGACATTTTCTTGTGACACAGAGTAGTACAGATTTAGAACAGAAAAAGGAAACTATACAATCTCAGACATGAAAAGTTTATAGCAAGCACAATTTTTTTTTGTATCTCCCGACCACCAATCTGCAGTGAGGTGGGGGCAGCAGTATTGTGGTTATGAAGTCAGTATCTTTCAGACATATGTGAGACACTATAAAAGGGCAAACATGAGGTCATGCTGCTGACCCTGCAGTCTTTATAATTTTTGGATCCCATCTGCCTGCCTACAAAAACACCCTCACCTAATCTGTATGGAGAATTCCTAGAAGGCTGCCACTATCATCCCTAAACCCAAGAAGCTTATTGCTAACTTTCTGAGAAATATCAGTACATTATTCCATCCTCAATTTTATAACAAAAATATCCTATTTCTATTATACAGAACTGAGACTAAGACTGGGGAAACAGCTGCAGAATTACTCATTTCTGCCTGTGGCTCTAGGTTACTTTCATTTCTACCTAGAGCGAGTGACTGTAACATACATTTCTCTTGAATTCATGAATGGCCTTCACTTTAATATCATCAGTAACATCTAATTTCTGCATATCAAATGGGCTTCTACTAGATCTTGCCAGGTCACTAAATACCAGTTTAATCAAGGAAGGAAAAAGAAAAGGAATAGTCAATAGATAAAGAAAATCGTAACTACTAAGAATAATTGCAGCAATGACATCACAAGTTGCTTAGCAATGACATCACAAGTTACTTAGCAATGACATCACAAGTTGCTTGTGCCAAAGAAGCAGGCCTTGGGGTCTCTCAGTACTCATACCAGGGCCCACATGAGGCCATTGTCTCATGCTCTGAACCATGGTACCCAACCCCCTCTGCCCCCATTGTCATCAGGGGTCCCAGGCATCTCGAGCTTAATGTGGGGTGTCTCCAACACAATTCTAAATTTATTGAGGATGTTCAAGGGGCCCACACAGCAACTGACAAGGAATAGAAAGGATTATCTGATTTATCTGATTTAGTCTGTCCTTAGCACAATGAAATTCCCGGGGCAGGCTAACATAAATAAAGGAGGTTTCACTTGGTTCAGGCTTGAGGGAGTCAGAGTCCAAGATGGAGTGAGCACCTTGGACTTCGGTGATGACTTTGTTTCTGACAGAGTCCCAAGGTCACGAAGGACACCACACAACAGGATCCAGGAAGTGTGTGTGTGTGTGTGTGTGCATGTGTCTAAAGGTTGACTTCTATCTCTTCTCTTATAAAGCCATCAGATTCAACCATACGGGCTCCATGCTAACAATTTTATCTGAGTGCAATTTTGAAAACCTCTTCAGACATCCACAAAGAGTAGCAGTACCTGACTAAAGAGATGTAACATCACATCAATAAAACTGAATGGTGTTGGTGATAGAAAAATCAGGGGAAGCAAAGAACATCTAAATGGAGGGAAAAATGTATATATTTGTTTGTAGTCCAAGTATGACAGTGGTTTAGAGGAAGACAGATTACCCTTTCAAAACAGTGGCAGACCTTTAGCCACACATGAAATCTTGATTTCTATCTACACTCTCTTGATACTTGCTCCTGTAGGAACTAACTAAGCACTCACACTGTCTGTGTTCATGGGTTTCTTTGTGTACCTGGGACCAGATTTATAGTACTAGGGCTGTTTTACCTCCCACAAAGTCAGTCTCATGTCCAACCAGGAAGTGGTTGGTCATTCCCAGAACAGTTGAACCACTATTGTACAGTGGGCATAGGTCTTGTCTGGCAGGTCTGTATTGTAGCACATAGGTCCACATCTGGGTAATATTGTTGTTTTCACCTTCAATAACATACATAACTTGCAATAACCTTCTGGAACTATGAGCACTGGTCAGCAGAGAGGAGGCTCCCAGCTCAGTTCTAACCTTATTTCTTTGTGTTGATTTCTGTGTATATTGTCTTACAGTGTATATTGTGTTGTTCTGGTGGAGATCCAAGAGCAGTGATAATAGCATATATATACTATTATATATGTATATATATATATATATATATATATATATATATATATATATATATATATATATATATATATATATATATATATATATATATATATGCTATTATATATGTATATATATATATATATATATGCTATTATATATGTATAAAGATTTATTGATTTTATGAGTACGTTGTTGCTGTTTTCAGAGACACCAGAAGAGGGCATCAGATCCCACTATAGATGGTTGTGAACCACCATGTGGTTGCTGGGAATTGAACTCAGGACCTCTGGAAGAACAGTCTGTGCTCTTAGCCAGTGAGCCATCTCCCTAGCCCCAGTGATAGCCTATATTGATTTGGGCTCTCTGGAGACTCCCTGGCTAACAGCTCATAGAGAGCCACGCCATTGGGATTTTAACTTAATTAACTCAATTAACATTGGGCGCAATGTTTTTTACCTACACCATATCTCTGTCTAAGGTCCTTAAATAAGCCATTATTTTTAGCTTGTTTTAAAATAGTAGGCCCCTCTATGGCTTTTCCTACATTCTTAGTTTTGGTTGATACCTCTGGCCCCAGTCTTTACCTCTTAATACTGCTTTCGATTTCAGGATACAGATTGGAGGGAGATGCACAGTCTGAGCACAGCAAGGCAGCTCACAGGGCTCGGGGGTATGGAGGAGCTGGTTGGTCTTCCACAGCCTCACTTGCATGGACTGTGGTTCACGGTCATAATGTGCACAGCTGGGGTATGTTTGTTCAGCTTTGAGTTGGCTCTCCCTGGTTGTCTGGGAGTGACAAGCTCAAAGAAGCAAGCACTTTCCAAGTTTCTATTCATGGACAGTGGCCTGAAGCTAGTGATATGACTAAGGGCAGACTTGAGGAAGAGAAGAATATAGGTACCATCTCTTTAGGGGAAGAGATGCAAAGAATCTGTAGCCAATGTTTATGACTTTATGCCAGGCTGTTGAACAGAACTCAGTGTTGGAGAGCCCAGCCTAGACCTGAGAAAGTCTAGAGGACTCATGGCTCAGGGTCACACCAGGAGTGTGGCTGCAGCATCGAACTCATGACCTAGGATGCTCATCTGAGGTTGCTTGGCGGAAGTTTTGGGGCCACTTTCTCCACTGTACAATGGTTCCATGTTCCTTCTGAGATCCTAGAAGCATGTGGAACATGAATATCTGCCATTTATAAACCACTCCTGCCTCATCTCTCAAGGCATCTGAGAAATTGTGTCCCTTTGTCAGGCCCTGCTCATTCTGTTATCTGTGCCTGTAGCTCTGAGTGTCGCTGGACATCTTTAAGATGGACACAATCTACTAATAACTCCAAATGCACCCTCCTCTGTCCAGCATCCTTCCTCCTTCTAAGACTCTTACAAGAGCAAGGAAAAGAAACCCAATAACCTACCCGGACACATTTATTTATCCATCAGACGTTATGACTGCTTATCTTCCTTTTAAATTACACTCAGGCTTCATAGTGCATTTTGTCTCATAAAATTTATCAGCATGAAATGACTTGTCTTTGCTTCTTCAGAAATATCAGGCTCTTGACATAGTTGATGGAACTCCACAACAGAACAGCTTTTCTCTGTGAGGGGTGGGGAACAGTCATGGGATTAAACAGGAACATTTGATAGTGAAGCTGGATAACTAGTCACAGTTAAATTCTTTAATATGGGAAACTTCTATCTTGTATTTTAAAGAAAAATACAAAGGGATGTATAGTTCTGGCCCCCTCCCCATTCCCCATGTTAAATATCAGTGTATGTGTGTACCCTCTTCAGTAGCCACTCTGATCGTTCTCATGGGTTGCTGAAGTGTGAAGGGTTGATAGCAAGCCACCAGGAACAGTTCTGTGGATCCCCCGTTTCCTGAGGCATTTGTCTACACAGAGAGATGCCAGCCCTTTCTAATTCTCCAGCATTGCCTCAGAAGTGAGAGGTAAGGAGTGGGGCAGGAAAAAAAGAAAGAAAGAAAGAATGTGGTAGTGTGTACAAAGTTACATTTTTGTGTCAATAGAGCCATGTGTTCGTTTAGGGTGCTGTCAATGTGCGTTTTTCTTCTCTTTGGAGAGTGGACCTTGAAAGAGTTGGACAGTGTTCCAGTGAGCACAGTACCAGAGGGAGCTCAGTTTATAAGCTGCCATTCAGAACACTACACTGGGCCTGTGTGGGTCCTGGGTGGCACGTGAATAGAGCAGCTGTCCCCAGCTGGCCAGCGACAATCTATTGATTGATGTCAGAGCCATAGCTGGCTATGCATCACCCTCATCTTCAGTGTCGCCATCAGCCTCCTTCCAGACCATCCCCCACTTCCTCCATCCTTTCTTTGCTCTCCTTATGGTACCATCCTGACTTCCGCCCATTTTTCTTCCCTCTCCCATGTAAAGATCCTCTCAGAGAAAGGTCCTCACGGAGGTGTTTTGAAACTCCTCCTGTGAGGCTTATGGCTGTTATCTTCCTTATAATCCAGAATCTGATTGTTTCCACCAAAGGCGAGTGAGAGTGCGTGTGTGTGCGCGCGCGCGCACACACACACACACACACACACACACACACACACACACAGTCACCGGAAACACAATATGAGGTGTCCAAGCATAGCTCAAAGTTAGAGACAGGTAAATAAGACTTCTTACTGCTTTAACATGCTGGGCCTTCCTTTTATTTTTTCAAAAAAATTAAGGGCTGGCAAGGTGGCTTATAGGGTAAAGGCATTGACTACTACTCCTGACATCTGAATTTGATCTGGTACTCACAGGATTGATGGAGAGAACCAACTCCTGCAATTTTCTCTCTGAGCTCCACACATATGCTATTTGTATGTGTGTGTGTGTGCGAAGACGTAGACAGACAGACACAGACAGGCAGATACACAGACACACACAGACACACAGATAGACACAGGCAGATACACAGACACACGCAAACAGACAGACACACATAGACACATATAGACAGACACACAGACACATACAGACAGGCACATAGATATACACAGATAGACATAGGCAGATACACAGACACAGACAAACAGACAGACACACATAGATACACATAGACAGATACACAGACATACAGACAGGCACATAGATACACACAGACACATAGACACACCCAGACACCCAGACACACCCAGACACCCAGACACACCCAGACACCCAGACATATACATACAAACACACACAAACACAGACACACAGATATGCACACAGAGATGTACAGACAGGTACACACATGCACACATGAATAAATAAATGCTCTCCTTACTGGTTTCATGTCTACGCCCCGCACTTATACATATAGCGCATAGACACCAGAAGCTAGCATCTGTGTGTGAGAGAGGACATGTGATCTTTGTCTGAGTCCATGTCTTATCACTGCTCTGTTGCTGTGAAGAGATACTGTGACCAAGGCACCTTTAAAGAGAAATCATTTATTGGGGGCTGGCTTACAGCATCAGAAGTTTAGTCTGTTACCATTATTGTGAGGAGCATGGCGGCAGGCATGTAGACAGCATGGTTCTAGGGAAGTGGTAGAGGGCTACATCTGCAGGCTGTTGTAACCCCCGAATTACTGAGGCTAACTCTGCAGATAATTGTCCCGTTTCTTAAAAGTCTCACCAAAGAGACATCAGTGTTATGTATAGACAGTTTGCTTCCGCATTTTCCCCCCACAGAAGCTCCCATCCTCCCTCCAGCCCCTGATACACAGACAGCTGGTTTCTGTGCTGAGTCCTCCTGCAGCAAGTCCTGGGATCCTTCCCCTCCCTGGCCTCTCCGAGGGACCCCCCCCCCCCCCCCCCCCCCCCCCCCCCCCCCCGCTCCCCCGCACATTAGGATGGCACTACCCACAAAACTGTCCCTTAATGGAGGAATCCCAGGAAGCCAAATGCCAGCATGAGATGTCCTCCCTGCCTCTGTTTCTCCAAAGGCCAGCACTGTTCCTGATAAAAGGCTGCACTTTCCAGGTACCTGTCCTTGAGACCTTAAAGAAGTAACAAACTCTAAGGAGATTAGGGCTCACGGAGAAAAGGTAATCAGAGGTCACAGACAGTTACAAACAGCCATAAAATTAGTCCCTGATGACCCCACAGCAGACACCATTAACCCCCCTCCCACCTTCAGTTCTGTCCCACCAAAAGATTACAGCCCTCCACTCCCCTTTTCTGTGAACATTCAGGGGATTTTTAACTATACTGTATACAAACCCAGTGCTTTCTGGACTCGGGCATCCTTGCCAGCATTCACCCTGTGAGTGCGGAGCATGTGATCCAAGTTCGAACTTGAAACAGTAAAAGACTCTTGCAAGTTGCAGCAGACTTCAAAATTCTCGGGCTCCTCTGGGTTTCCTGTGGACTCAGGGCATAAAACAGGCAAACAGAGAGAAGGGGAGGGGGAGCGGAGGGGAAAAGGGAAAGGGAGAGGGAGAGGGAGAGGGAGAGGGAGAGGGAGAGGGAGGGAGAGATATGCTGGGGACAGGGTTTCTCTGTATAGCCCTGGCTGTCCTGGAACTCACTGGTGTGGGATTTTTAAACCTCAAAGTTCACCCCCAGCAACACTTCTGCCAATGAGTCTCCATTTGCTAATCCTTCCTAGCAGTGCCTTGCCCTGATCCCTAAGCATTTACGCAGGTGATCCTATGGGGCCATTCCTATTCAAACCGCTGCAGTTTGAATTATTATAGTCGAAGAGGACGTCCTTGTGCCTCAGGAACACTCTAACCAAAACAACTTCTCCTTCAGCCATTCATTCATTCATTCATTCATTCATTCATTCATTCATTCTGCAAAGCCTGGCTCAGAAGACAGCACACATTCTGTAAGGGCTGCCTAGTGCACGCGTTCTGTAAGGGCTGCCTCATAGTCCCAGCACCGTCCCCACAAGACTTAGCTTGCATTTAAATGTTAAATGTTCCACTTCTGGTTGGCTACTACAGTGAAGAAAGGCCCTGCTCTGAGGGTGGCTGCTGGAGACACCCACAGACTAGTCAACCTTATTAAGAGGAATTGGTTTTGCATTCAGTCCACCTTACACAGTCTTCAAAACTCCTGGTGCTGGTGGAGAGAGGTCAGGCGGCTCACCCCAGAACATCTTTAAATTGAAGAATAACCATAACCTCTTCCCTCTAGGCTTATTTAACGTTAAATTTACCATAACGGGGTAAAACTAAAATAGGAAGGCTGTTGCCTTCACAGAATTCATTTAAAAATCACATTTAAATAGTGCACCTGATATTCCGGTTGTGAGGGCTACACATTTCTTCCCCCCCCTCTGCCCCCTTCCCTTCTCCTTTTTGCTCTGGCCTCCCTCCAGCCCCGTTCATTCCAGGCCCTGCTCACTCCGGCCCATAGGTTTTTAATTTTTCTTTTTTTAAATTTGTTTTTCATTATGGATAGTTGTGAGTCAAGTAGGTGATGCTCTTAACCGCTGAGCCATCTCACCAGCCCGGGGTGGGGGTGGGGGAGAGGATTGGGGGGATGGGGTGTGGACGACCACATTTCTTTTAGAAAGTTGTGTTCCAGGGATGGAGGAGACCCTGAGGTTAGATGCTCTAGCCTGTATGCAAAAGCAGCTGGGCCTGGCTGAATGGGGTCTGCAAACCCAGCACTGAAGGGTCAGAGACAGGAGGAGTAGCTGCTTGTAGTCTTATGTTAATTTGCCCCCCCAACTGCTTACACAAGTGTCTGCACTCTGACTGACACTCAGGGATCCTGCACAGGTTGGTTCTGTTTGGTAAATAAAAATGCTGACAGCCAATGGCTGGGCAGGGCGGGGCAGACAGAGGCGGGACTTTTAGGATTCTCCTGTTAGGGACTGAGAGAAAAGGAGGGAAAAAGGAGACATGCTGGGAGGAGGAGAGGCATGGAAAGATGTGGGACACAGAGCACAGCCACCATGTAGGAGCTGGGGGAGAACGGCCCCAAGAGAGCTGCCCTACTGGGTCTGGGGCAGCAAAGATGGAATATAGAGTTTAGTAAGTAATAACTCAGGAATATCGGAGGGAGGTTGGATTAGGCACGTGGAGTTTAGGAAGTGGCCCAGCAATTGAGCTGTTTTGGGCATATTGAAATACAAAGGCTGTATGTATGTGTTTTTCATTCGGGAACTCAGAACATTGGGGCAGGTAGCAAGGAATGCTGTCGCTGAGGTCAATTTGAGTATTTGATATAGTACTGCTATAGGGCCCCAGGGACTTGCTGGCTCCAGGTTGAGTAGATATCTTATCTCAAGGTAGACAGTCATAGACAAGGACACTTGACTTCATCCTCTAGTTTCTGTGTGCATAAGGGTATAGACTCCTCCATGTGCACATTATCCCCTCCCCCAGGAACCTGTGCTATTGTACAGAGATGATGAACACACCCATCCTTAAATCCTGAAACACAATTTAGAGGAATCAAATGGACCCCAGAACAAAACTGAAAATCTTTACTGTTTTCCTTTGTGACCAAGAGTTGACAGTCAGGTCAGCTGTGGGAGATCCACTAGCGTGGAACTCAACCACTTAGACCAAAGGGACCTGAGAGTGTCCCCCTGCAGGCTTGTGTTGGAACAGAATTCCCCCTGGGGTGGTAGTCAGAGGGGGAACCTTCATGAAGTGGTGAAGCCAGTAGAGTGTCACTGTCATGGGTGGGAGCCAGAGCCAGAGGGGACCTCACCTCTTTCTGTCTCTCTGTTCTCTTCCTCAGGAGGAAACTGCAGTGAAAGATGGCCGTGGTGCGGCGGGCCCTTCGCCTACCACCGAGTCTGCCACCATCTTAAGCTTGTACTTCTTAGCTTCTGAAACTATGGGGTATGAATTTGTGCTCTTTAAAGCTTACCCAGCCTCAGATATTTTTGGTTGTAGCAACATTCATGTATTAAAGTAGTTGGTCACTGTTCATTAAGACCCACAGCTTTACTGGTGAAGACGGAGATATAAACGTAGCAGAGGCTATGGGAGGGGAAGAGTGGGGGTGGGCGGAGGCAGCCAAGCAGGTGTGCCTGAGACTTGCTTTTCAGAACTTGTGTTTAATCCGAGGAGGAGTGGGAAGTAACTGAATGTGTGAAGAAGGAACGGGGGAACACCCTTGACAAAAAAGTCTTGGATAAGGGAAGACAGGCGTGTGAAAGCTGTGGCTGTCACAGTAGGCAGGGTCTCAGGGGACTGTGACTAGTGATAATACCAAGCTAGAGATGTTTTGCATGAAAAGTCTTGCCATCAGATGATCATCCCTGCCGAGGTCTGTCAGTCTGGATGCTGTCCTGAAGGTACCGTAGTGGAAATCTTGGGAAGAGAAACTGAAGACAGTGACCTAGGCAAGGCACACTCTGAGCCTGAACTGATTGGAAGAGAGGGATGGAAATGGGCCAAGGAGAAACCTGGGAAGCAAGCCATGGATAAATGTCTCTAGCTCTGTGTGTAGGAACAGCCAAGGATCAGCCATAGCTTGGACATGGTAGCCTCCTACGGTCATGCAGTGGCCATTGGTTACCGTGGGCCCCCTACAAAGTTCATGTTGGACTTCAATGGCCACTGCAATCATCCTAACAAATCTGCCTCATCTATTGAACTGCCAAGAACTATATTTAAACATAAGATCATTAGGAGTTCATTACAATCGCTTCTCAGCCTTTTGGCTAAGATCAAGTGTAGGAGTTCATTACAGTGGGACCCTGATCTGCCTGAATTTGTGCTTTCTTTTTAAAACTCTATTTCTAGACAGCTTCAACGTGAGCCTGTATGAATCTTCCAGATCAGAGACTGGAGGCACAGTGTAGTATGGGGCTCAGTGTGGAACTGTTTCATAACAAAATTAAAGGGAAGTAGGTATTAGACTATTTTTCCTGGAACATCAAAGTAATGTGTTAATTTAAGGAAAAAAGTGACTCACAGTGACCTTGTATAATATTTAGCTTTTGAAATGCCACACAGAACATTTATCTGTTTTTTAACCTTACTGGGAATTGGTTGTATCCAGTGAGGAGAAAAGACTTCCAGCTGGGATAACTATCCTATAATTAGTGATGCGTCTTTAAAAAGGAAAACCAGAAATTACTGGAGACAGTGATGTAAAAATCTCTACATTTCTACAATATGTGTGCTGCTAACATGACAGGCTAAGCCCTACATATATATAGCAGTGAACACGTGTGTGTGTGTGTGTGTGTGTGTGTGTGTGAGTGTGTGAGACACACACTCACTGCAAAGCACATCATTTTAAAATTCCTGTCCAAAGCACATGGAGGCTATAAAGCTTCATGTATGATAAAACGATAACATGGTGGTGCTAGGACCCGAGGGAAGAGAACAGTAAGGATTCTCTTCTGCTAATCTTAGAGGCACACCTGCTGACTCTCGCCCTTCCCTTCACCAAGGCAGCTCAGTCCATCTTCCTCGGTACTCCTAAGACATCCAGCTTCGATCACTGCCTCATTTCCTATGTTGCACTCAAAGGGTGGTTTTGCACGCTGCTCTCCCCCTGAGACTGCCAGCAGATGTATTAGTGGTTTTCACACTGGACCCAACACAATTAGTTAGGGAGACTGAAAAAGAAAATGGCTGACAGATGGGTCTCTGTATGGATCTGATCTTCTGAGAACCAAACACTCACACAGGACTGGTCAATTAGGCAACTAACTGGGGGACATGTCTGAAAGTGTCCTCCTTCTCGTCCCGTCGTCGTCCCAGAAGTCCAGTGACGGTCTAGACAGGGACCCTCACTTTCGTCTCCCCTTCTCTTCCTCCCCGCCCATCCCACGAACAGTACCTAGTCTTCGACACCCTGTTCTCACCCCTACCCCTACCCCAGAACGTAGGTCACTCCTCGGTCGTGACCAAAAGGGACCACGAGTCGTAACCCAGGAGTTGTGTGTGTGAGCACCATTGAGTGCTGGAACATCTGAGCTAACAAAGATGAGTTACTCACCCTCTTTCAGCCTCCGAACAAACACAACACCAGGTAGAATTTAAAGCAGTGACAAGTGGGGCTATCAGACCCTCCAGTAATCCCCCCGTCCAATATAAAACACATTGTATATATTTATAGTACACGGTGCTCTAATTTTCATGCAGGCATATATTGTACGTTGAGCATATTCTGCCCCAATACCTTTCCCTTTCTTTCTGTTTTTGTTTTTTGTTTTTTTGAGATAGGGTTTCTCTGTGTAGCCCTGGTTGTCATGGAAATTAGTTTATAGGCCAGGCTGGCCTTGAACTCAGAAATCCACCTGCCTCTGCCTCCCAAGTGCTGGGATTATGCTGGGATTAGAGGTGTGCACCACTACCTTTCCCTTTCATATATTTATTTATTTATTTATTTATTTATTTATTTATTTATTTATTTATTGCCACAGTCTCAGTATGTAGTACAGGCTAACCTGAAACTCACAATCCTACTGCCTTTGTCTCTGGAGTCCTGGGATTACATGCGAGTGTTAGCATGTCTGGCGCTGGTAGGTTTTTCTGAGGGAAAGCTCAGTGACTCCCTTCATAGTTGCCACCGTCCTGGTGGGTCCTCTTGACACTGTCCAGTTCCAGCTGGATAGCTGCTGGTTCAGCTCAGTTCTCAGTCATCTCTCCCTTCATCTTCAAATCCAACAAGTGTGGGAGCATAGCTCCTCAAATTTGCTCATGCTTCTTACCCAGGTGGGGATGATATGTTTATGTTGATGAACAAGAAGAACAGAGATGAAGTGCTCTGTGGGGGAAGAGGAAAGAGATGGAGGGAGCAGAAAGGGTTGGTCTGGAGGACTGGGTGGGTTTTCTGGGCTGAATGAAGTGTTAACTGTATGGAGGCTGATGTTGGAGCAGGGCTAGTGTCCTGGAGGTCCAGGTCAGAAGGACTTAAACTGCCTGTGGTCACAGAACAATGGCTACCAGTGACCAAGAGACAGAAACAAAGAGCCTAGATCTTTATTCCGTATCGTAAGTCTTTGGTGCCAATCAGGGCCTATGCTGTCAGAGTGGCTCAGCTTTCTAACTATGTAATGATAATGAAGGAACATAGGGTGCTTGGCATATGGAGTAGTTAATCTCATCACTGTGACCAAATACACTGCAAAAGCAACATAAAGGAGAAAGGCTCTACAGTGGCTCACAGTGTGAGGGGAGACGATCCATTATGGCAGGAGGAACAGTGTCTGGTGGTTTCACAGTGACGGGGGCATATGGTGGCTTGCTTGCGTCTTGGTACACTGGAAGGCAGAATGAGACTAGGGCTGAAAGTGGAATTGGGCGGTAACCCTCCAGGCCTGCCTCCCAGTGACCCACTCCTCCATCTACATCCTACCTCCTCAAGGTTTTATAGCCTTCCAAAATAGCACCCCAGCAGGGGACCCAATGTGTAAACACAGAAGCCCACTGGGAGTATTTTATATCTCTGCCAGAGCAGATGTCCACCCTCCTAACAACCTGGCTATGGTGAAATAACTCATATCATAGACTCTCGGAGCTCATACATGAACTTCTGCCTCTCGGAGGTTCCCAAGATGTTAGAATGCCAAACAGAATGGAAAACGTAGAAAACTTAGCACAAAGGTAATACTGAGATATATGTAGGAATTTCTTTGCCATCTGGCTAGAGCTGTCTTCTTCAGAGGGCGGTGAGGCAGGGGCCTATTCCAGATCTCTGCTTTTGGCTTTTCCATGGTTACTGCTCTCTCCCCCTGGGTTGTACATGGACATCCCCCTGTTGTGTCTTTGCATCATCTTTCTTGTGTGTTGGATGGTTCCTTGCTGTTGGATGCAGACACAACTGGTACCAACTCTTGCATCAGGGAAATCTCTCTTTGTATATGGACAATCTGACTTACTGGATTAGAGCCTACACTCACCTTAGTCAAGTGTAGTAAAAATGGTTTGTGTTTCTAAACAAACTGACATGCATTCCAGGGGTAAGGATTTCAACATATGAACTTGGGGTGCAGGAACATGATTCTCTTCAAAGAAAACTCTTAAAGGTGCAAACCAGATGACAGCACTAACCTACGGGGAAATTAACTTACATTACAGACCCTTGGATTACTGAATGCTGGCCTTTTGGCCGTGGAATTAATTCCTACCCATGGGATTAATACTATCTTAGCTTATTTGTGAGTTTGTAAGCAAACACCAGAAACATAAGAACTGGTGCAGGCTGCTCTCATGTAGAATCAGTGGGATCTAGCTGAACTCTATGGTTGGTGATGATAGTGACAGAGGTTTCAATCTGGGGCAATCTGAGACTTTCACAGGGAGATCTGTCTCAGAAAAGGAGAACAAATTTATACTCCTCTCTTCTCAAGCCTCATTAGTGGGAATGTCACCTGGTTAACTCGAGTCTCTTCTCTTTGTGGAATAGGTATTTGCTTTGAACATGAAGTGCAGATTAAAAGTACTTCTGGGCCATCAGATGAGTCAGGCACACAGGTTGGCTGCAGGGATGTCTCTGGCTCTTTTTGGTGCTATAGTTTCTTCTGAGAACTGGCTTTCAAGCATGCTGCTTTCTGGACACAGCTGACCCTGCCCTTGAGTCCTTTGACTGAAGCAGTTTATAGAGAGTCTTCCCATGGTGACCAATGTAGAACTAAGGTCATGATGATGACGCCTCATGATTAAGGTTGTCATTTTTGTGCCTTTCTTCTAGAAAGAGTAGCTGGTGGCAGCATTCCCATCTCATCCAGTTTTTCCCAGGGGAGGACAAATATCTGTGATATAATCAAAGGAATCCAAAAATAGCAAAAGTCCGATATCAACATCTGGGAATCACACAAGGAATGTGACATCGTGACCTTGAAACGGGTTCACCCAGTTCAGAGGCATCCTTAGAGGAGCGTTACTATAATAGTCATTCCTGCTGCTCCAAGTCAGTTTGCAGCGTACAAAACACTTGTAAACATGCAGGCCTATTTCCTCTCTCAGCACTGCCATGAGGAGGCCAGAAAAGAGAGGCCTCTCTGTTGGCCACCGAGGAACCAGAATTTCATGAGAAAAAGTAAAGTGTCTAACGTCACATTTGCAGGGGTGGGTGGAGACAGGTCTTGTGACCTTGGGCCAGGAAGGGCATATATCAGGACATTTATAGGGACCAGGTATGGGATCTTTGGCAGAGAAAGGCTCAGAGCCATTATTAGATGCCCCAACTTTTCTGCTTCTGGACGCATGGAGGTTACTCTTCATCCGCGAAGAGGATGCCAAAGCTGTTTTCTTCCAGGAAGAATAAGTATCCCTGCCAGTCGAAGTCCATGGTGAGATTCCATGGTTACCAGTGTGGAATAGCTCAAGAACATTGTGTTCAGTGAATTAGAGTCAGAAAGGTACATACCGCATGTTCTCTCTTATAGGTGGAAGTTAAAATAACATGAATTTTTAATGACTGCAGGCTGGGTGGGTTGGGGGAATACATCATGGCTATAGAAATACAATTGCATAGGAGAGAGATGTCCTCGTGTTTTTCAGCAATGTGGGATGACTCCATCTTACAATAGCCTATTGTATATTTTATGAATGACCCACAGAAAGGAGCTCAAAGGCTCCCACCCACAGGAATAATGAGCAGACAGAAGAGTAAATCGTCCTGATTTGCATACATATATTCATGAATAGTTACCACATGGTACTCCACGGGTGTTACAATTACAGAGCTTGGATTCTAAGCCAGCTTTTCTGGAACTGAAATTTGACCTCGTATTCATGGCTGGTTTGACCTCTTTGGGCTTCCTCGACTGTAAAAATAAAAGCACAATAAGACTTTACAAGTTCCTAAGAGAATATATTAGTATTTGCAAAGGACCAGGGACATTGCTTCACATATGCAGCATGCTGCATAGAAGTATGTGTGTGAGTGTGCCTGTGTGTGCACATGTGTATATGTGTGCAGTCAGTCTGTGCTGGGCTCATGTGTGTGTGTGTGTGCATGTGTGAGTGTGTGTGCAGTCAGTCTGTGCTGGGCTCATGTGTGTGTGTGTGTGTGTGTGTGTGTGTGTGTGTGTGTGTGTGTGCAGTCAGTCTGTGCTGGGCTCATGTGGTGCCTCTGGCTTAGGCAGAAGCAGAGGTATCTTGCTGGTGATTACTTGGCCAAGTCTCACCCTTGGCTTCTCTGTGACTAGTGCTCAACTGTTGTCAGGGTTCCACAGAATTACCCATCAGGGGATCCCCTCATCTCCCTCTTCCCTACTTCTGGGTTCATCTTCATGTTAATAGAACACATTATCTAGGAACCTCCTAGGAAGGGTGCAGAGGGGAGTGGGTAAGATTTAGAGACCTCATGATTATGAAAATCCTCTTCCACTCTCACATTAACTGACACTGAGCTGATGAAGCCGTCTAAGTTAGAAGCATATGCATACTTACCTTCACCGCTCGCTCGAAGGAAGGCATGGCGTCCTTGTCTTCCTGAATCAAGCCTTGTTGTGGCGGCATCGACAGCCGCCTGATCCCTGATCATGTGACAGCTGCGTGTGTACTGTGAGCATCTGTTCTTAACCCGTGCTGAAGGTTCTCACTGAGGTGACCTTTGGCATCTCTAGTTTAATCAATTGCTATGAGGAAGGATGAGTCCTTGCAACTTGAAACCCCTCCATCTTCAGCTCTGATTTTTGAAAAAGACTTTGGGCAGATGCTCTGCGTCTGCAGCCACCCACAGTCAGACATTTTCTTGTAATATTTCACTGATAATTTTCTTTCTATCCATTTCTCCAGTTTGGAATGCCTTTTTTAATTTGAGATTAAACTGTTACACCGGTCTACACGTCCTTAACTCCCTTTGTTTTCCACACCACTCAGATTCTCTCAGTCTTATCTTGCAACACTTAATCTGAGGCTCATGTTTGTAAATATCTAAGAATCATTTTCATTTCTTTTTGAATCTTCCTCCTCATCCTCTCCCTCCTCCTCTCCCTCCTCCTCTTCTTCTTTTAAATAGCATCCTGTCATTGTTTTTAGATACAAACCTTTCTTATCTCTCCAAGGAGACGAGAGCTACTTTAAGTTTCCCTTTCTCTGTGAACGGTCTATGGAAATATCACAGCTAATAATTTTTAGAATCTGTCTTCAAACTCTGGCAGTTTGATATCAGAACCAGCTCTTTTGACTGTTCCACTAAAATGCCCTTGTGTAAACAGACACTGGATGCTTGCCAGCCCCAGTAGCTGACTGGGCACCAACACTGTATTTTTTTTCCCATTTCTGAAACCTCACCAAAATTAAATGAGAGGATTAAAAATAAAACAAAGAGAAATTCACAAGAGAGAATAAGATGGGTAATAATAGCAAAAATATAGGAAATTGGTCTTTTATAAGAAATCAGTAAGATAATGCATGCAGAAAGCTTAGCACAGCACATGCAGATGTATAACACTGTATCATGTTACTATTTCTCAGTTTATGTTCATATTCTCACTTATTTTTCAGACTTAATTTATGAAACAAATATAAGTAGATACACTTTCCAATGAGAAAACTGAGGATTAAAAAGGTCTTATCACACCCCTTTAAACTAATGAAATAAACTATAATTAGATAACATAAAAACTAGAACATCAAAACTGATCAAAACAAACAAGTAGCAGGAAATGAACCCAAGAGAAGACACAAGCAACAGAGGTCCACCCTTTCCCACACTCAGGAATCCCATAAACATACTAACATGGAAGCCATAACATATATACAAAGGACCTGGTGTGGACCCATGCAGGCTCTGTGCCTGCTGCCTCAGGCTCTATGAGGTCATGTGAGCTTTGTTCATGTGGATTTGTAAGTCTTGATGTCTTGGTATCCTCCATCCCCTCTGACTCTAACACTCATTCTGCCTCCTCTTCCTCAGGGTTCCCTGAGCTCTGAAGGATTTATAGGAGATACCCTACTTAAGGTTGATTTTTCCAAGGTCTCTTACTCTCTGCATAATGTATGGCTGTGGGTCTCTCCATCTGTTCCCATCTGCTGCAGGAGGAGGATTCTCTAAAGATATGAGTATAATAGAATGCTATTAGGAGTTTATTTTTATTCTATATTTAACTTAATTTTTTTTTATGGAACAGTAGTATTTTGTCTTACCTTGGGTCCCTGGGCTATAGTCTCAGGTTCTTGGTCACCCAAGCAGTGTCAAGAATGAGTTCCATCTCATGCAGTGGCCTTAAGTCAAACAGGATATTGATTGGTTACTGCCACAGGCTTCATGCCACCATTACACTAGCTTGTCTTGAAGGAAGGACACCATTGTAGATCAGAGGGTTCATGCTTTGCTTGGTATTTACTCTCTTTTGGTAGCATGCAGATTATCTTTCTGTACTAAAGGTGCAGAACACAGGGTGAAGGCTCTACGTAGGAACCAGCTCATCTGCTCTGTGTTCAATGAGTTGTTATCTTCAGCAATGTGGTCATTCTGTAAATTTGTTAAGGGCAACCTATAGTCTTGGCCACAACCTACATTGTTTGGGAATTCCCATGGGAAACCTTTGGCCAACAACTCAACTAGATGTACCTTAGTTCCAGTACTAGGGAGCTTTATTTGGTGACAAAAACTGTCTAGTAAGGCCTTATCTTAGTTGGGGTTTCTATTGCTGTAGACAGACACCATGACCTCAGCAGCTCTTATAGAGGAAAACATTTAATTGGGGCTGGCTTACTATTCCAGGGTTTAGTACATTTCATCATGGTGGAAATCATGGCAGTGTGTAGGCAGCTGGAGAAAAAGCTGAGAGTTCTACATCTAAACCGACAGGCAGGTCTCTGGTGCATTCTGGAGGGTCCTCTCCTACCTCCTATCTCCCAAGGTTGCCTGTTTCCATTCTTTCTGCTGGCCCTCAGGGCTTCAGTCCTTTTCCCTCACCCAATACCAGATCAGGTTCCCCTCTCCCCCAAACTGACCCCCACACCATCCACTTTCTTTCCTAGGTCCCTCCATCCCTTCCCACTTGTGATTGCTTTCTTCTCCCTCCCAAATGATACTGAGGTGTCCTCTCTTGGGCATTTCAGCTCATTGAAGTTTTGAGTTCTGTGGACTGTATCTTGGGTAGTCTGTATTTTTTTCTAATATTCACTTATTAGTGAGTATATACCATGCATGTCCTTTTGGGTCTGAGTTACTTCACTCAAGATGATATTTTCTAGTTCCATTCATTTGCCTGCAAAACTCAGGATGTCCTCGTTCTTAATAGCTGAGTAGTATTCCATTGTGTAAATAAACCACATTTTCTGTATCCATTCTTCTGTTATGGAACATTTGAGTTGTTTCCAGCTCCTGGCTATCACAAATAGGGCTGCTATGAATATAGTGGAACACATGCCCCTGTAGCATGGTGGGGCATCTTTTGGGTATATTCCCAAGAGTGGTATTGCTGGGTCTTTAGGTAGATCTATTTCCAATTTCCTGAGGAACTTCCATTGGTGCTGTTCTAACTGGCTGTCTGTAGGTAGAAAAATGAAAATAGACCTATATTTGTCACCTTGCATAAAACTCAGATCCAAGTGGATCAAGAACCTCAACATAAAACCAGATACACTGAATCTAATAGAAGAGAAAGTGGGAAAGAACCTTGAACTCATTGGCACAGGTGGAAATTTCCTAAACAGAACTCCAATGGCTCATGCTCTAAGATCAAAATTTGATAAATGGGACCCCATGAAGCTAGAAAGCTTCTGTAAGGCAAAAGACATAGTCAATAAGACAAATCAGCAACCTACATATTGGGGAAAAAAAATCTTCACTAACCCTACATCCAATAGAGACCTAATATCCAAAATATATAAAGAACTCAAGAAGCTAATCACCAAAAACCCAAACAACCCAATCAAAAAATGGGGCATAGAACTAAACCAAGATTTCACAACTGAGGAATCTCGAATGGCTGAGAAGCACCTAAAGAAATGTTCAATGTCCTTAGTGATCAGAAAAATGTAAATCAAAACTAACCTGAGATTCCACCTTACACCAAAGATCAAGTATCCGTAAGTATGTGGTTTTATTTCTGGGTCTTCAATTCTATTCCATTGATCAACCTGTCTGTCTCTGTACCAATACCATGCAGTATTTATCACTATTGCTCTGTAGTAAAGCTTGAGGTCAGGGATTATGATTCCCCCAGCCGTTTTTTGTTTTGTTTTGTTTTGTTTTGTTTTAATTGTTAAGAATTGTTTTCGGTATTCTGTGCTTTTTGCCTTTCCAGATGAATTTGAGAATTGCTCTTTCCATGTCTTTGAAGAATTGTGTTGGGATTTTGATGGGGATTGCATTGAATCTATAGATTTTCTTTGGTGGGATGGCCAGTTTTACTATGTTAATTTTGCCAAGCCATGAGCATGGGAAATCTCTCCATTTTCTGAGATCTTCTTCAATTTCTTTCCTGAATGACTTGAAGTTATTGTTATACAGGTCTTTCACTTATTTGGTTAGAGTTACCCCAAGATATTTTATATTATTTGTGGCTATTGTGAAGGGAGTTGTTTCCCTAATTTCTTTCTCAGCCTTTTTATCATTTGCATAAAGGAAGGCTACTGATTTACTTGAATTAATTTTATATTCGACCACTTTGCTGAAGTTGTTTATCAGCTCTAGAAGTCCTCTGGTAGAATTATTGGGGTCACTTATGTATACTCTCATATCATCTGCAAATTGTGATACCTTTATTTCTTCTTTGCCAATTTGTATCCCTTTGATCTCTTTTTGTTGTCTTATTATTCTAGCTAGCACTTTGAGTACTATATTGAATAGATATGGGGAGAGTGGACATCTTTGTCTTGTCCCTGATTTCAGTGGGATTGCTTCGAGTATCTCTCCATTTAATTTGATATTGGCTGTTGGTTTGCAGTAAATTGCTTTAAATAAGTTTAGGTATGGGCCTTGAATTCCTGATTATCTCCAATACTTTTAACATGAAGGGGTGTTGTATTTTGTCAAATGCTTTTTCTGCATCTTAGGAGATAATCATGTGATTTTTTTTTCTTTGAGTTTTTTATATAGTGGATTATGTTATCAGATTTTCATATATTAAACCAACCTTGCATCCCTGGGATAAAGTCTACTTGTTCATGGTGAATGATAATTTTGATGTGTTCTTGGATTCAGTTTGTAAGAATTTTATTGAGTATTTTGCAATGATATTCATAAGAGAGATTGGTTTGAAGTTCTCTTTTTTTGGTTGGGTCCTTGTGTGGTTTAGAGATCAGAGTAATTGTGGCTTCATAGAACGAGTTAGGTAGTGTTCCTTCTCTTCCTATTTTTAGTGGAGCAGTCAAGCTTTTGTCAAGCTGCTCTGAGTGCTGCGGCTTCTCTAGGATGGATCAGGACATGGTGTCTTCACTGGAGTAGACCAGCTAGGACTCTGCCCCAGCAGAAAGGCTTAGGATTGTTTTAATTAGTGTGTGTGTGCGCGCGCACGCGCACACGCATGCACGCTTGCACATGTGCACGTGCACACTTTATATAAACTCAAAATTGCCCTTTCAAGATCTATGAAGAATTGTATTTGAGTTTTGATGGGAGAATTGCACTGAGTCTTTAGATTAAATCTTTATAATGGCCATTTTTATTACATTAGTCCTACCAATCCACAAAGATGCAATTGAAATAACTTTCCCCCAATGCATTCTTTGAATGTTTAAAGAGCAACCTCATACCTTTTACTTTCAAGTTCAAATGTTAAAGATGAAAAAAAAATTGTAGTGCCATAATTTTTAGACTCAATAAATTTCTGTTCTCATAGATAAGCTATATAAAATAGGAATAAATGACTAAAAATCTGTCCATTACATAACTCAGTGGTAGATGCTGTTAGAAACTTATATCTTAGTTCAGTTGGAAAAGTCCCATAGAAAGTTCTATATGAAGACAGCATATGATGAAATTAAATAATGTCAACAAATGTTTATTAAATGTTGACCAAGTGAAGCACTCCTAGGAAGGTGGGACAGGTGTCATCATCTTAGTTTTATTCCCTGTCACTGTGATAAAATACCTCAGCAAAAGCAAATTTGAAAGAGAAGTGATTTACTTATCTCAGGTTCAAGTACACCATTGGATGGAGGTCAAGGCATCAGGAACTTGATTCAGTAAGTCATACCTACAGTAAAAAGCATGCTTTGCATACATGCTTGCCAGGTCAGCTCTCTTTTTCCTTTCATAGCCCAGGGCCCAAACTCAGGGACCAGCACCACCCACATTTAGGCTGAAGCTTCCCATATCAACTAATAGAATCAAGATTATCCATCACAGACATGTTCATAGATGAGCCTGATCTAGATAGTCCCTTTCTCAGACTGTCTTCCTAGGTGATGATAAGTGTGTCAAGTTGATGATGAAATCAACCATCCCAGGGATCCCGAGGAACCCTCGGTGCAGGCCTTCAAGACAAATTATGGGTGATGGTGTTTACTAATTAGTTACAATCAAAGCAAAATTAACAAACAATATTATCAGAGCAACAAGAGAAGGACTGCAAACTCACCAAAAAATCCAAACAAGGCACTGGACTAAGATCTCACAGATAAAGCACATTTGAACTTGATTTTGAGATTGGACTGGAGGTGGTTGCTCTCTTTGAAGAACTGTAAAGCGAAGCCCTGAAAGGAAGAACATTTCATGGTCTATGCAAGTCTCATCTGACATTCAGTACTGTTCATTTGATCTTTTGCTCTGTCTATGTCAGGGCTGAACAGTTTAAATGTCCTTAAGTTCATTCATTAGTTGGTATTAGTCCACAAGTAAACAGTAATATTACTAAGGATAGAGATCATTTCCTTTTTGTTTTATTTCTTTCATCCCACCCTGCATCATATCATATCAATATATTTGTATTCCTCCTAAATCAATTAGTCCCACACTGCCAGTTTATGTTCTCAGCAAATACTTGTTCGATGCAGGAATGTTTTGATGCTCAGATAAACACATTTTAATGTGGGAAAAACTCAAGGGTAAGTGTAGCCTCCCTCAGTCTTGAAGCAGGCTGATTCAGACATTGACCTTACTGCCACTAAGAATGTGACCACCTAGGGTGGAGCCTTCTGACCTTGATGGCTCTATTGCTATGTCAACTAGTGCTCTTCTCCAAGACTCTGCTACCTGCTGAGAGGCCTTTGAGATATTCCAGCAGATGGCCTACAGGCTGGCTCCAGGCACCAAGAAAGGATTGGGGGCTGGGGGGGGGGCGGATGGCCCTTCCCTCTTTATAAGCACAGACTCTTGGTAAACTTTGGGGCTTTGAACAGAGAACTTTGTCTTGGCCTCCATTATTTCTCTCAAAATTTACTTCCATACAGCTCCAGCTTCCCACTCAGGAACCCAGTTAGCGTAGGCCGCAGGCAGCTTACGGCTTACAGGTGGTGCCTGAACAGAGACCTGAGTACGGGTAGATCAACCGAGAGAAGAAAGGTTAAGAAGAAGATGTATCTGGCACAGTGAGTGAGCAACACTTTGTATTCATGCTAGCGCTGGCTTTAAACTTCATTTTTTCAAAATTGTTGTGGTAGGTGCAAAGTGATACAGGCTAGACTGAGTCAGCGTTGGCCCAGCGCTGATATCAGCTAGGGGTTGACAGTGGAAAATGGGATTGAAAAAGAAAACAGGCATTTGTCCGCAGTCAAAAACTGCATCAGGCAAGAGCAGTAGGGCTTAAAATAATAAAATAAAATAAAAATAGTAAAATTAAAAATATATATATATATATATAGAGAGAGAGAGAGATCAAGAGAGAAGGAAAATGGATTTCAGAACTCTCCCAGGGTCAGGGAGAAATCTGGAGACATCCAGCCTTCTCTCTGGCCTCTACAGGAGATGCTTTTAGGTTTGGTTACATCAAGTTCTCTACCTTCTCTGTGTTGTTTGTGTTTGGTGCACCAATATATGTCCATGTGTCAATTCATGTCTGTCTTTGTTTCATTGTATGAATGACTCTTGTTTTATGTTTCATATTGAAAAAGAAAAATGGTTAAAACTTTATCTGCTGGCTTTCCAAATCTTGATTTAGTCAGTTTACACAGCAGAGGCTGATTTAATTTGCCCTGCACTCTAACCGGGAGTGACACACTGCAGGGTAGTGAGTCTGCAGCTTCTTAGTTCTAAGGCGAAAAAGCTGAGTTGGGTTTTTTTTCCCCTACAAAATTGTCTACAATTGGGTTCAGCAAATGAAAAGGTGCTTTTTATCTTAAAATTATATATATATATATACATATATATACATATATATATATATATATATATATATATATATATATATATATATATATATATATATATATTCTAACGTCACATTAAAAAACTTAAAATTTATGATTAAAATTGCCAATGTTCCATTGACTGAAGCTTGCAGTTTGATTGCAAGTTTAAGACCTTTAATTCACCTATATATTGCAATTAGGATAATTACAGGAGTAATCATCTTATGAGAGTGCTAATACATCTCTCTGTGGCCATACAGCCATACAAAGCAAAAGGCAGACTTATCTAGATATATTCATCTTTGTGCAAAAATTGGACTCTTATACAGATTGGCTATGGTTGCTGCCTTGCAGAGGATTACCATACAAACAACTTTTTCACAATACTAAAAGTTATAAAAATGTTTTAAGTATAATCATGTTAAGAAAGACTGTCTAAAATTAGAGGCATAGGCAGACAGTCGAATTATTTCCCTAGAATCTGACCTCACTGCAGGAGGGCCAAGTCTCAGACAGAATGCTCAGATTAAAAAATATTTACATTTGATTTAATACAAAGCTCAGAGCAGCCTCAGGGAAACTTGTGTGGCCTTCTTTTGTTTTGCAAACCTTGCCCAAGGAAGTTCTTGAAACTTCCCTCTCCCTGCCTTCTGGGGAATTTCTTTTTAGTTATACTACTTTGTTTCAGATCTATACAGATGTTGTTCTAAATAAAGTTTAAATTCAGAATTTATAAAAGGTCAATCAGACTGTAGAACTTATAAAGACATTACAATTGTCTTGCCCACTTCATATAAAATTATTATAGATTGAAAAGTTTGTTTTTTCCTTTGTATTCTGATAATTATAAAGCGTTTGCTTCTAGTGAACTGGTGATCACTGGAAAATTTTGCTTCTAGGTATGGCTAATATAGCTTTACATTATGTAAGAAATTTTTATTGTCTCTGCTTCAATACAAGAATCTAAGAGTTTGAATCTTTCAGTGTATATTGTTTCCTAAGTGGAAAGTATTTTATTAGCTAATGCCTCTAAAGGGAAGTTTATTTCAAATATTTGCTCTTACACAATGAGCTTTAAAGTTCTGAGGAGTAACTATTGCTCCAGAAAAGATTCAGAGGCAATATCTTTATAATATTTAGGTTTTTAGTTAAACTAGAAAATTGTGGTACAGAAAATCTAAGAAAGAAAAATTGATTTGCTTCAAAATTTTTATTTTCAAAAGCTTCCAGATGTTAATTGGCTAAGACCTCACCTTAAAGTCTTAAAGTATCTTAAGACTTTGTTGGATGTTATCTCTAGAGATACAAATTAATTGGTAAAGAACAAAAGGCTTTGCAGAAAATAAAGAAAGCTTTTATAATTGTTATCAATTATAATCAATGGTAATTAAATACTAGCTGCTTACTTTAGTTATGGTTATTAAATGTGCTCACAGCAATTGTTTGGCAAGAGAAAACATTAATGTAAAATCATTCTTCTTTACCTCAAAGTAAAGTTTTAACATCCTATTAAGGCTGTTGTGGTGCTAATTAAGAATTGTAAGATAAATTCATATATTTTAGAAAAACTATAACAAAAAATTGTGTCTTAAAAACCTGACAAAATGTCTGTTCCTTGTTCCAGACAGCAATTAAATTGGTTATTGCAGAATATTGATATTTGGCCTATTGCATACCATCATTTTAAATAAAGTTCATAATCATTATCCTAAAGATAAATTAAAAATTATTTTTATGCATGCTTTGTTCTTTCTATAAATTTATGCATGTATGCATTCCATCTACTGTATTTAAAAACAACTCTTCTATGGGAGAAAAGTATATATGAATTGGATCACATGTTTATTCTTTTGAGTTTCCTCTTGCTTCAGCACAGATAATTAAATTGTGTGCTGTAGATGGTGTTTTAAAATGTTGAATAATCAAGCTTTAATTTGTATATTAATAGTCAATATAAATCTCAGAGCTTATAATTGCTTAAAAATTGTTTGTCCCTCAGATACTATTAATTCTCAAATTTGCAATTGTTTATGCATATACAACTCATAAGAAAAAAATGCTGTTCTTTTAAGAAGACTGTTTTTGAACATTTAAAATTTGTCCTAGATTTGCCTGGACAAGACCTCTTAAGGCAATGCCATGCTAGATTTATATCCCAGGCAGATTACAGGCCTTACACAAAAATAATTGGCCATATAATCTCATTCTTTACATCATCAAAATAGTAATGGCTTAAGATAATATTTTGGTATTTTTAGAGAATGTGCATATCAAATTGAAAAAATTTGTTCTTAGTGTCCTCAGTTTCTACCTGTTTCCACATAATGGTGTTAACCCTTGAGGACTTAATCAATTGCTGCAAATGGATACTCTTATTTCTGATTAATAAATAAATAAAAATTATGCACATGTGACTATTAATACCTTTTTAAGCTTTCTAGTTACAACTGCCCTACAAGATAAACAACTAAAAGTGTCATTGCCTACTTGGTGTTCCAAATCAGATTAAAACAGATAATTGGAACTAGCTATAATAGTGTCAAGTATTTGAAATGTTTTGTCAACAATTTAATGTTACCCATGTTACTGAGACTTTTTATAATTCTCAAAGACAAGGTATTGTGGAACTTTAAAAACCATATCTTCTTAAAAAACAAAGAAGGGGAGGAATTATATCTCCGTGCACATTATTTAAATCACATTTTTATTTAAAAAATTTTTAAATTTGGATGTCAAAAAACTTACTAAATACCTTTTAGTATCTTAAAACTAGACATACTCATGTCTAGGTGAAATGAAAAGGATCTGCTTATTGGCATATGGCTTGATCCTGAACAGCTACCCTATATGGGGAAGAGGTCTGTGTTTTCTCCACAGAATGCTGCAGGAGCATGACAACTGACAGAATGATTCGTGTGACAGGATGACCTATGAGTTCACTGAGTGCCCTGACTGTGGTGACAAGAAAGCTGATTTGGGTATATGTTTTTGACCCACCTTTGCTTGCCTTTGCCCCAGATTGGACAAGCTAAGCTGCCTTGCTTCAAGCTTTTTAACCTTATGGGACAGAAAACAAACATTAGAGACCTTGGAAGTTGACTTAAAAAAATTAGTCATAAGAAGGAGTTATAATGATTCTTCTCTTTCCTTCAACGTGACCAGTTATTCTAACTCAATCTTGGACTGGTCTAGTAATAATTCCAATATTAGAGATTCCTATTGAAGATAGCTAAAAATCTTTATTAGCTAGCAAAGTTAACTTGGAGCTTAGGCTATTTACATGAGAAACAGCTTTTCTGTTGATTCTCAAAGTCACCTGTCCTACACTGGGAGGCCAAAGTTTGAGCTTGATCGTTGCTAATTTGCAACTGAATAGAGTACCTGGATTTCCCCAAAGAAGCTTTTATCCTGTTGCTTTTCAATTGTCTTGACTTTGTTTTTCAAGCAGGTCAGTCAATGCCTTACATCCTGTCTTCAACAAGCGTGCAGTCTTGCCTCCAGCAAGTGCAGGTGGCAGAAATTCATCGATATGAAGAAGCATATTGAGTATATATTGTAGCTTTGGTCTGATTTGGGAATAAGGTGTGCTATGAGGGCCCGTCAGTCAATGACGGGCAACCAGATTTCTGAACTATATCAATCTAAGACAGAGGTATATGCCAAGAGGCCATGGTTCATTAATAATACACCACAGAGCCATGTTTGTGCAAAATAAACACAAACAAGTTGCATATATTCTCCTTGATGGATAAGAATAGTTTGGAAATATCTGAGTCTCCAAGCCAGGTGCAGATGCCAGCCACCATAACTCCCAGACAGGACTATGGAGCATAAGTAAATTTTATGCCTCAGTACAGCTAATTTTTATATATTTAGGGAGGAATTGTAGCCTCCCTCAACCTCGAAGCAGGCTGATTCAGACTTTGACCTTGCTGCCACTAAGAATGTTACCACCTAGGGTGGAGCCTTTTGACCTTGATGGCTCTATTGCTATGTCAACTAGTGCTTTTCTCCAAGACTCTGCTACCTGCTGAGAGACCTTTGAGATATTCCAGGCAGATTACCTACAGACTGGCTCCAGGCACCAAGAATGGATCGGCGGGGGATGGGCCTCCCCTCTTTATAAGCACAGACTCTTGGTACACTTTGGGACTTTGAACAGAGAACTTTGTCTTGGCCTCCATTATTTCTCTTGCTGTTTACTTCTATACAGCTCTGGCCTCCCACTCAGGAACCCAGTTAGCATAGGCCGCAGGTGGCTTACAGGTAAGAGGAAAGCCATAATCAGGAAAACACTAGAATTGTTTAAAAAACTGTATATAACATTAGGATTGTCAAATCATTTGAACTTAGCTAGGAGTTTTAATTTACCTTTTTAGTGCATGAGTCTAGGAATGAGACAGAAAACAAAGCTCTTGTATCATCAACAGGAATTTGTATTTAATACCAATTTCAAAACTGAGCCACTCAAAAAGTGGTTAGCTTCTGCCACAAGTACTTCTAAGAAGATGCCTGAACTTGGAAGTTCTAAGAGAGAATACTGATGGAGTTCTATCATATGTGTCTGAATTGGCTCCAGGACTTGCCAGACCACAGGGCTCATTGCTTCCCATAACAACTTTAATGGGCTCTGTTATCGGGTGGCTGGACTTGTTGAATCATCAAGCTGTCCATTTGACTGCTGAAGAGATTCCTTCCTCAGAATGGGGATCCAGACAGAAAAAAACAGCATATTTGTTCCTTATCCACCTTCTGACTAAAAGCTCATATTTTATAATAACACTCTTTTACAACACATAAGAACAATTTGTCACAACCTTTACCTGCTTGACCATCTTCCTATGAAGTACAGGGAGTCCATGCACGATCATGTTCCATAAAATTGAAGGGGGATTGTTTTTGTTGTTTTTAGTTGATTTTAGCAGGGACGAGATCCTGGAGGGTGCTCTTCTCTGTCTGGAGAAATGCTGAGCAAATCTGTATGCTTCTGAGGCCTTCTGAGAAGAACAGAGTCCAGGGCAATCGTATGAAACCTCATAAAGTGTATGTCTTGGCAGAACAATTTTATTTCTCAGGGACATTATGGCAAGACAGATCAATAGAGAGGAAGCCAAGTTTATAATCAGCCCAAACTTTGCAAAGATGTGTTTTGCAAACTGCTTATAAAAACCATTTATCAGGAGATGGAAAGCAGGTGGCTTCAGGGCACCCGAGTGGGGACACTGATGAGATGGAGCACAGCTCTTCACTGAGCTCTGGATTTGCTTCTGTGTGGGATGTCTTGTAACTTCCAGGACACTGTGGGAGGGTTGGGGTGGGAAACAGGTTTTTGGAAAGCCAAGGGTGTCTTCATCATCAGGGAGGAAGAGCAGCGATACCTGATGCTTGTCACAACCCCTCACACTTGAGATGTATGCATCGTGGGCTTTTACATTGAGGTCCTGATGTCAACCCCTTCTTCCAAACCTCCTAACATCATGGTTATTATTTTGATTAGGTGTTGGCATTAGGGCAAGGCCATTTTGCCTCTGACAAGTTTTGTAGTACCAAAAGCTCAGCACTGCCTCTAAAATTTTTCTCTGCCCCTTTTGTCTGACTTCATTATCTCCTGTAATATTTCTATAAGTACAAAATTTCATGAAATGAATGGCCTGGTTTACCTTCTTTTGGGTTGGCTGTATTTCCTCAAGAATCACAGTATTTTTTTTTCAAATATTCCTCACATCTCTGAGCAGCATTTTACACATAGAAGGTGATCAGGAATCTGAGGTTGAGATAGTTTCTTGATTACTGATGGAGGGATCATCCTACATCCTTATTTAAGCCAGGACAAGTGGTGTCTATGAGGCACTGTACCTGGGACAATGCTTGCTGCATACACTGGTCTACTGTCAGGTAATTTGCTTAGAGATGGAGGAAAATAGAAATAAATGAGATTTAGGGAAGCTGGAGATCATGGAGTCAGGGATACAGCTGGGAAAGGGCTACACAGGTGTACATTTCAGAAGATGAAGTGAAGCTGACAGGGGAAGGAGGAAGGGATGGTGTGTGAGTCTCTGCAGCTCAGGGTGTTGGTGGTAGTAGCCAGGGCGTTCCCAATATGTATCTTTGTCTGTGCTTACTGTTGGCTTTGCTGCTGGTTGACACTGGAGTGATGTATGATCTTAAAAAACTACCATAGGGACAAATCATCCATTTCTCAGGAAGAGATGGGAGCAGAGAGGATTTTCCCTTAACATAAGCTCCGGGCTTTCAGGCAAACAATGAACTCATATTGGGTGGGTCTCTGCTAAGCCCCTTCTGACCTTGGAAGAGAACAAAGTTTGCCCGACTTTGCAAAATTTCCCCCTCTATTCTAACATCAATGAAAGAGCCCCTTTACTTGTTTGTACAGGGAAGTGGTTGTGCTACAGAATCGACAGTGTCACTTGGGCATTCAGCATGGCTACTTGGGGACTCAGAGTGTGTGCTGCTTTGCTCCTTGCTATTTCCAGGAAAAATACGCTTGCTGTCTATTGATGTCACAACTAAATATATGCCTGTTGCTAAGGTCTCTGTGACTTTTGTCCATGAAGATGGCGAGAATGGTCTTGACGGTAAAGAAAGAGCCTCACACTGACGTTGCTTAGCAACCAGAGCTCATTTTTTTTCCTAATTTGTTGCTTTAAAAAATTATATGTTGTGTTAAATTAATCTGGATCTGAGGCACAGGGCTCCTGTCTGTTTCTTGGAGTCTTTCTTAGGGTCCAGATTTTGGACTCTAGTACTGGGTACAGCCTGACCCCCATTTGTCTGATTTTGTTTTCATCTGAGTGCTTTTTGCTTAAGATTTGGTTTGGTGGTGCCTATCCTGACTTTTCTGTGTGTGATAGATAACATATGGCCCTGGTGTGTTAGTTAAGACAGCTTAGGTTATAGTCCTAGCTTTACTATGAACCTGTGAGTTATGAGAAAAAATGCTTAGGCTATTAGAGAGGATAAGCTAAGCTATGCTGAAGGAGTAATGAATCTTCACACAACAGAGTTAGTGTCTTGCTTATGCAAAACCTGACATGTGCAGCCTCCATAGAGTCATCTCAATATGGTGGGGGGAGGGAGAGAGAGAGAGACAGAGAGAGAGACAGAGAGAGACAGAGAGACAGAGAGAGACAGAGAGAAGAGGGAAGAAGGGGGAGGGAGAAAGAAGAGGAGGAGGGAGGAAGGGAGAGTAGATTGAGGGAGGCAGGCAGAGAAGGAGGGAGACAGGGAGAAGGAGGGAGTAGAGATAGAGAGAGAGATTCAGCTTCATTTTATCTGGGAATTAACATGTTGCTGGTATCATAATGAGAGGGTGGGAAGTAGGTGGTCATGTGACAGGAGCAGGGGATTGGAAAATAAAGGAGACAGGAAACTTTTGGGGGGTAGCCAGTGAGCAGCAGCTCACATAGTTTGCCACTTGTGGCATTTTTGACTTTCCATCATGTGTCCAGTGACCCAGACAGACTGAGTAATTCGAAGTGTGGCTTTAAACGTGTTAAGAGTTCAAACTTCTCCTCTAGTGTAGTTTTGTTCCTAAGGATAGTCAAGTATTGTACTCATCCACTCACTTTGTCCCAGTGGAGACTCATTCCTGTCATTATAACAATTATTCCTTGGGCTGGAGACTCTTTAACAGTGATGTGGTCCACAAGAGAGAATGTTACTCACTCTTTTCCCAGAGAGGGAAATAAAGTAACTGTAAAAAGACAAATCTTTACAGCCTTAGGAATGACATCTGGTTTGTTGCAACTTCACAGATGATTAAATGAATGAATGACATGTGTCTGCATGGCAGTCATCAAACACAGCTACTAACCGGCAAATGTAGTGCAGACATTCTCTGTTCCAATGTATCTGCATGAATATGCACACAAATGCACATAGCCTTACACATAACTCACACATATACATGTCTTCATAGAGTCTGTGCTGATTCAATTCCATAGTTATGCCCATGGAGTTTGGATGTGTTGAATACTTACCAGGCCAAGCTAATTCAAGTCATTACATAAAAGGAAGCTTAGATGCAATCTCACATTCCGAGACTTAGAGTTTTGCTTCGTAGTTATTCTTTGGAAGGCTGACTGAGGTTACAGGTGGATAAACACTCAACCGAGAGACCTTTTTGTTTTTATTTTTTCTGTTGTTGGTGTTGGATTTGTGCAGAATCTCTCTGTTTAATGCCCCCGGATGATGTCCAAATGGAAGAAGTTGCTTTATGCCCAGCACGAGTCATGTCTGGTAAAGTGGGCACTGTGAATTCCAGAGGTGGTGTAGTTAGATAAATTTACAGGAGTAGAAAGCCAAGGTTGGAAAGAAGCCTGCCTCCAGAATAAGCTGAGTGACAACAGGCACACGGCCTCTGTGCACGGCAGCGCTCTCCACTTCTGCTGCCTGTGTGGATGTGGAAGACCAGCTCTAATGTTTGTCTTTATGGCTTTGTTTTGTAGGGACTTGTATATTTGCCGTCTGGAGCCAATTGCTTGTCCAGTTTTAACTGTATATCATTGACATTAAATACTTGGGGCTGACAAATACTCACTGGCTGTTTTGGTCATTCTACATTGTGGAGGTTGGTGTGTGGCCGCAGGGGCTGGTGGAAGGGAACACTGCAGAGGTACCCGGAATGGTAAACCTCCAGGCAGCGCAAGGGGCAACAAATGGATGTGTGCCCACGTACACTTTTTTGAAAAAAAAAAAAAAAAAGAGTAAGACTGGCATCTGAACTGGGTCTGGTAGCATCAGCATGCCTGTCATCCCAGGAACCAGTCACCCTCAGTGGCTGAGGCAGGGGGATTGTGTTATCAAGGTTTTCTGAGATACAGAGTAAGCTCAGGCCAGCCCGAGTAGCTTATGAGATGCTGTTTCAAAATAAAAAGAAAGAAAGGTAGATGGTTGAATGGGGGCTGAGTGGATTAATGGCAAAGATGCCCGGGAGTCCGCTTTTAAAAGTTTTTTTTATTATTAATATTTAATGGTTTATTAGAATGGTTCCAATATAATTAGTGAAACTTTAGATTAAAACCAAATCTTGCCAAGTAGGATGGAAACTAGAAATTAAGATTCATCTCTTATGGGGACCGTGGACATGGCCAGACAGGGCTGTGTGAAGGACTGGACTTGTTCCTCTCCTTGCTGTTGATAAATAATCACTGACAGGCAATTTAAGAAAGGTTGGTTCTGGCTTACAGTTTGAGGGACTCTGTTCCATCGTGGTGGGGAAGACATGGAGACAAGAGTGAGGCTGGCTGGTCACACTGCATCAGCAGCCAGGAGACTGATAGCACGCAGGAACTACATATGACCCGCCCCCATGACCCACCCTCCAGCAAGGCTCCACCCCCTAAAGGTTCTGCAACCTTCCCAAGTAGTGTCACCAGCTGGGGCTTGAGCATTCAAACACGCAAGCCCAGGGGGGTAACATTTCAGGTTCAAACCACTACAGGAAAGGAGGTGCTGTGCAGGGCAGTGGGGGGAGAGTGGGACCTGGAGAAGGGTTGGTGAAGCATGATGGTAGGAATGAGAAGGTGTGAGGAGCCAGTTAGAGACCAGACTGCAGAGCTCTGCACTACCCAAGTGGCTAGGAGATAAGAATACACAGTAACCGAGTGGTCTGTTGACACAAGGCATGGTTGCACAGTATTCCAACCCAAGTTTCCTGTATAACACAGTGTCATGGTGGCTCTGCCCAAAGTTCATGAAAACCCAACCCAAGTCTATAAAGACTCTGTTGGGAAGGCCAGTGTGTTGATATAAGCTGAGAGCCACATCTGAGGCTGGCTCTTTCTACTGCCAAAGACAGCATGAGAAAGAGGTCCAGAATTTTTTCAACAAAACTCACTTACCTGTTGGTCTGTGAGAGATTCTCAGGATAGGTTTAGACGTGGTAATAGGAGCTTTCAGGTAAGACTGAGTCTCCAAAGCCTTTTATTCAGGTGTTGTGTGGGGGGGATTTGCTACAGACATAAGTGGGTTTCAACTAGAAACGTATATTTGCTTCCAATTCCACCTTTCCTATGCTGGGGCCTTGTGTAATAACAATTCCTTGGTGATGTTATAGAATGGAATCAAAACTTTGGCATGAACACTAGGTTTTCTGAAGCCGAGATACCAACTTATTTTGGAACCGTGACTTTTTGTGGGGGTTACATTTTGCTTCATTTTGTTCATACACATTTTGGGATGGCTGCCCAGAAACAAACAGATGAAGAAACAAATGAGAACATTTACAAATCAGCTCCTCCTGAGACATTGACTTTGGCCAGGCTGGCTAATTGTATGGGTTATGATGAGAATTCCTCTAATTCTTGGCCCCAAAGCACATTTTGTCACACATGATTTATTGGAGTGTTTGGACTCTTTAATAACCCCCGCATCGGAAATTGCTGTGTTTGGCAATGCACTGCTTAAGTTTAAATTAGGAATTTGTTTCTATCAGCTTGATCAAGGGTTGGAGGAAGTCCTATAATTTGTCTTCTGAAAAATAACACAAACTATGTTTCTCTGGAGATGAATCTTTCAACACAGTGTCTGTGGGGGGTCTACTACGTGCAAGGAATTCTTCCAGTGCTGAGGGAGGACTGGAGATGTTGGCTTTGTTTTTAAGGGAGTCGCTCAAGATCATACCCAGCAAATGCTAAACAGCCCATGAGGCAGTTAATGTGAGAAGTTAGATGAGTCAGAGACATAGGAGGTATTCATGGACCTTAGGAGAGATGAGAAAAAATGTTGAGGGAGGTGGAGAGAGAGACAGAGAGACAGAAAGACAGAGGGACAGAGACACAGAGAGAGCACCATTAGATACTGTTGAGTTAGAAAGTGTTCATTAAAGCATCCTTTCCATTTTAGCAGCTTTATTGAGTTAGAGCTGGCACCAGTTAGAAATATATATTGAAAGTGTGAAATACATAGTGTTCTGGCCTATGTGCATGCCCATCAATTTACCACCAAGATCAGAGGAATAAGCAAGCCCAGCACCCCAACATTTCCTCATTCCTGTTTGCAAAGGTCTCATCACCCTTCTGCCTGAAGAGAGTCACCCTTTCTTCTGGGTTCCTCTGCACTTGCTGGACATTTTTCTCTGCTGCCTTTTACATGGAACAATTATTTTGAAGTTCCTCCAAGTTATTACCTATATCCATAGCTCATTCTTTTAAAGTTGTTGAATAGTAAGCATTATGTTGATATAGCACACTGTCTTATTGTTATACTGGCTGATGGTTAGTTGGTTGTTTTCAGTTTGGGGCTGTTATAGATTAAAGAAGCAATATTTATTAACAAGTGGTTGGTGGACTCATGCTCCTGTGGTTTTGGTTGATGAGCAGTAGCTGTGGTGGTTTGAATAGGAATGGCCCCCATAGATTCATGTGTTTGACTGCTTGGCTATAGGGTGTGGCACTCTGAGGAGATGTAGCCTTGTTGGAGGAATACATCACTGTGGGGGTAAGCTTTGAGTTCTCCTATGCTCAAGCTACACCCAATGTGGTACAAAGTCTCCTGACGCCTGTGGATCAAGATGTAGAATTCTCAGCTCCTTCTCCAGCAGCATGTTCGGACATTTCCATGCTTCCTGCCATGATGATAATGGACAAAACCTCTGAAACTGTAACCCAGCTCCATTTAAATGTTTTCTTTTTATTTATTTTTTTGGGTTAGAATTACTCATGTGTGGCTAGGGATGTCACTAATTATATGTGTGAGTTTGTGTGCGTGTGTGTGTGTAGGGGTTGATGGGTACGGGTAGATGTGTATGTGCCAAAGTGTATGTGCCAAAGTGTATGTGCCAAAGTGTTCATGTGGAGGTGAGAATGTGGCTCTCAGGAGTTGGTGGCCCTGTGTGGGTCCTCAGGATAAAACTCAGATTGTCAAGGTTGGTGGCAGGTGTCTTTACCCAGGCCCCATTTATTTTTTATAAAAGGCTGCACTGTTGGGCATGTGTCCAGATACAGCTCATGTCAATGCTGTGATGATAGGTACATGAGGGTTTTTATACACATTCTGTTTGTAAGAGTGAAAACCAGAGGTCTATAGAGGATGCTCTAGTAGTGTTCCGGCTTTGTGTTTGTCACATGTGAATTGTGGAGAGAACAGGCATCTACCTTTATTCTGTAGCTGATCTCAGCCAGATCTTTTCATCTGCATGCAGTGGTTCCTAATGTTTATGGGTGGAAGCTTTTGGTCCCATTTCCCAGTACATATAGCTAATTATAAATAGAAAATCACATCTCAAAAACTATGGGTATGGCTGTCATCACAACAGGGGTCAAATATCTAGAAAATCACTGAAGCTTTTAACATATGTGGATTTTGGTGTATGCTCTGAAATAGATTTTTATGTTTTGTCTTATACATATTAAAAACCATGGTGTCTTTTTTCCCCCAGAATGCTGTTTTTTTTCACAGTTTGTGCTTTTTGTCCAATATTAATCTGACACGAAGCTGAACCTGTGGCTCCATTTCCTTCTTTGACCTTTAAATCTTCATCCTTTGAGCCTTTCAATTTTCAGACTTTCTGAGTTACTTTGTTTTAATGCGTTTCAGTTGAGTTTTGCTTTGGATTCCAATGTCAAATGTTTTTCTTAATAAAAACTGAATTGTCCCGTTTACAGTTTTTAGTATGACAGGCATATTTAGTACTAGTATTTTAGGCCTGTCTCACAAACTTTGAATGTATTGCTCAACTTTTCAATGTAATTAAATAAATAAACAAATCGGTTAAACACTTTGTGTTACTAGCGATGAAGCTGGGTTCACGAACCCACACACCTGGGCCCCATGCCTGCTAACACTTTGTGTTACTAGCGATGAAGCTGGGTTCACGAACCCACACACCTGGGCCCCATGCCTGCTAGGCAAGTGTTCACAAACTGAGCTGGAGCATCCCCAGCCCAGGGCTTAGCTTTTGCCCAATCAAAATTTCACTTTCTCTTGTAAGTATTCGTTTGCCCTGTGAATGACTTATATCTGTGTTGACGCCCACATGCTTGCAGACATTCTGGGTATTTATTAGATGTTGTAGTTCTCAGAGCCAATCTCTACCAACACCATGTTTGTTTTCAAATGTACAAAGGTGTGCCCCCTATTGCCTTCTTTCTTCTTTCCTGTTTTCCAACTTCTGCTTGGCATTTATTCTGCCTTTGTTCTCCCTGCACAAGGTTCTCTCTGTTCTCACAGGTTCTGCTGCTTTGTCAGCCATCTTGTGGTTTGTTAATCTCCACCCCCACCCTACCCCTTACACACACACACACACACACACACACACACACACACACACCCGCCACAGATGCAGCACCCAGAGAAGGCTGGTGTGGGTGGCTACTTTCCCAGAATTCACTGCGTGTCACAAGCTTTCGACATTCAATCTATAAGATTATTTGTGCTCATTCCTTTTTCTAAAAGTGTTATGATGTTCTTGTGCTTTTCAGAATTGATCATTGCTATGGGATGTCTGAACTAGTTGGATATTTTTCCGTTGGAAATTATTTACCTGGCTTTCAAAGCTTTATTGTCTTATTTTGGAAATTCAGTAAGTTGGGGTATGCAATAATACTGAACACAGTAGGTCAGTTTTTCCTGGGATATGATCTCCATTTATTATGTAAATTCTTGTTTTGGGAAATTATTAGCTTTATTTTTTTTCTTTGCATCGTTTTGATATGTTTCAGATGTCCCCAATTTTCTTTTGTTTTTATTTGATTTTTGAGACAGTTTCTTTTTCTTTTTTTTTTTTTTTAAAGATTTTATTTATTATATGTAAGTACACTGTAGCTGTCTTCAGACACTCCAGAAGAGGGCGCCAGATCTCGTTACGGATGGTTGTGAGCCACCATGTGGATGCTGGGATTTGAACTTATCACCTTCGGAAGAGCAGTCGGGTGCTCTTACCCGCTGAGCCATCTCACCAGCCCCGAGACAGTTTCTTTGTACAGCCTGCTGTCCTGAAACTTGCTCTGTAGACCAGGTTAGTCTGCAATTCACAGAGATCCACCTGCCATTGTCTCCAAGTTCTGGGACTAAAGGCATGCGCCAGGCAATGTATCGAATTTCTGTGTCCAGTTCCCCCTTAGCCATCGCTGTCTCTGGTGGCCTAGCCAGCATCTCTCTGACCTTATGCAGCTTCCATACTTACTGGTGAATTTGTGGTGTCCTATGACCTTCTGAGAAGAGCTGGGTGACCTTTATTCATTCCCTGTGTTTTTATACCGAATTGTTTAGGAGGAGCAAATCAGCTCATTAGAACTTTCAAAATTGTCTGTGAGAGTTTGCTCATTGTCTCCATCTGCTTTTGGGTGGTGAATGTTTATTGGAGTCTGTTTCCTCCTTCCGTCTTCCTACCATGGGATACTGTGACTACTTCTGGAGAAGGCTACTTTTGATCCTCTGATTAGTTACATTTGAGGGAAGTGTACTTTTCTGGGATCAGCAATCTTTGGGAAGAGCCTGGGACTGGACCTTTCCTGGTGACCCCTGATCCTTACTGGCCAGTCTTTCAGTCTTTGCCCCTTCCCAGCTCATGGAGATGGTCCATGGGAAACCCAGAGTAGAATTGTTTGCTGGTTGCTACAGTAACAAGCTGTAAACACCCTGGTCTGTGTGTGTTCTCATGACCAGGGTTAGCTTTAGAGCAACTTTGTGTCCTCTGCTCCACTGTTGCAAAAAAACCCCACCTTTCTTTCATTCTCCTTAACAGGGTGTTTCTTTTCATCAAGAAACGTGTTTTGGCCTTTATCCCAAGAAGCAAGGCCACAGCAGCATGTACTCCCCTTTCTACTCCAGGTAACCCCATTTGCTCTCTGCTTTTGTCGGACTGCCAATCTAGTAGTGTGGGGCATTCTCCTGGCTGATTTACTTTAAAAAAAAATGAAGTTTTCGCTAAAAGAATATTATCCTTCTCCTTCTGGCCTTCCAATGATTCTCAAGGAAGATATTTGACTTTAAAACCATCAACCCAATGGAATAATTTTTTAAATTAATTTTTTGAGAGTTGTATTCACGACCTAGTATCAAAATGCCCTCTAAATTTGTGTCTCTAAGTATGATCATATTCACCCTCCCTTAACTCCCCTCCCCATGTTACTTCCCTCCCATTTTATCCCATTGTCTCTCACGTACTCTTGGGTGTGGGGCCATCTGTTAAAGTGTGGTTAACCTACCAGAGACCACACCCTGGAAGAAAACTAACTCCACCTCTTCCCAAGGCCATCAACTATTCATATCTCCGCAGTCAGTGGGGGTGAGGGGTGGGTGGGGGTGGGGGTGGGGTGGGGTGGGGTGGGGGGACTCATGAGCCTTTACCACCTCCACACTAGAATGTTGACTGTCTTGATCTCATATACAGGTAACCAGAGCTCCTGCGAATTAACGAGAGTGGTCAGTGCTCCTGCCATAACCAGAAGACAGTGGTTTGTTCTGGTTCTCTCTGGTCTCTGGCTCCTGCCGTACTTCTACCCCTCTTCTGAGACAGTCCTTGAGCCTTGGTAGGGCTTACACACACTGAGATACTTGCCTCATTTGTGGCTGAGCACTCTAGCATTCTAATCTCTATACTTCCACCAGCTGTGGAAGTATAACCTCCACCCACTGCACAAAGAGGAACTCCCGGGGAGCTGGGCTAATCTGTGGGTAGAGAGATCCATATTTAGCAGGTAATTTGATACTATGTTGTTTAGCTGAGTAACAGTAGCAAGGGATATGCTAGCTCTCCATCATGGGTTGTTCATCAGATTTGCTCTACCCTGAATCTTTTTCTCTCATAGAGCAGACCTTAAATCCACTCAGAAAGCAGCTGGTCACCATAACATTCATGACAGGAATGCACCCATGGGTGTTCACTGCTGGACCAGTCATTGTAGCTCACAGGGTTCACAGCTGTATCAGAGTGTTGACTCTTCTACCTCTCAGAAGCCTGCAGAGCACTTTTCAGGACCACAAGAGCCAGTTAGCACGGAGGAAACTTCCTTAAAACCATCATCCTTAAACTAGAAGTTCAACACAGGAATTTAAAGCAGGTAGGCTTTGTATTGTGTGGAATTCATCACCAGTTTTGATGATAAAGCCAGGGCTATACAGAGAAACCCTGTCTCGAAAAACCAAAAAAAAAAAAAAAAAAAAAAAAAAAAAAAA
>LR750756.1:128041-167516 GCA_902729485.2 Mus minutoides
GAAAAAAAAAAAAAAGGACATCAAAATAACTATTGTAGATAAGTTTTTAAACAAAACAAGAACTTCCGGGCTATATCAAAGTGTGCATGAAATATCTCCTAAGAATGTTTTTTTAAATATCCTTAATCATAACAGAAAGTGTATGGCTCCAGATGGGAGGGAAGGTGGGGAGGAACTTGGAGGAGCAGGGTGAGAGGAAACTGTAATTAGAATATGTTATATGAAAAAACTATTTCTAATAAAAAATCTAAATATTTACTTATCATTTGGATTTTAAAATGCATAAAATATGTTATATAGCAGAAAGCTAATAACATCTGGAAGGACTTCTATAAGTTGATCTAAACTGAAGGCAGTTTGATGTGAGTGGGTTTTGCTTTGCCTTACTAAATCAACCTCCACAGACCTCATACATTTAAATTATGAATGTTGATTTATAGCTTGAAAGCTAGCTGAGACATTCGTGATAACTTTTAATAAAGGGATAGCTTAATCTATTTGATTAAACCATTGTTAGAGAGAAAATAAGATTGGTCCTGAGTCATTTGAAATGTAGAACGTAGCTTTGTGGAAGCAATACTTTCTTTGGCTAAGAATATCTTACTAAAGTTTGCTTTTTGGACTTTAAAAAGAGAAAACTACGATAGGAATTTTCATCCTGAGGTGCTCTGGCTCTTGCAGATGTTTTAGGAGTTTCTCTTTTCTTCACCCTTCAAAGGAGAAAAAAATATTTTGCTAAAAAAAAAAAAATCCTGATAGTATGGCATATTTACATGCCATCAAAACAACTCTCTGCAGGTGATTCGCATGCTGATCTCCCTCGGAGATGCCCTTGCTTACCATGAGAATACATGCAGTCCCCATGCCTGCCTTCCTGTGTTTGCTCACAGACCTGTCAGTGTATTCTCTCCTTCTCTTCCCACCAGCATTGTGCCAGCTGAGCTTAGTGATGTGACTTGATAAGGAGGATTCAGTGCAGTCTCAGGGCTTGAGATAATGAGAATGAAAAGCTACTGGAGACTGGCGGGCACAGTTCACTACATGCATTTTACAACGCATAAAAAGTGGAGGCAGGGAACTGCACCTGCAGTGTGTGTTTCTATAGATGTATGTGCATGTGTGTGTATCTGTAGGTGTGCACATGTGTGAGCATGTGTGCATGTATGTGTGCATGTGCATGCATGTCTGTGTTTGTATGTGTGTGAGTGTGTGTTTCTGTAGATGTGTGTGCATGTATGTGTGTATCTGTAGGTGTGCATGTATGTACATGTGTGTATGCACATGTGTGCATGTGTGTGTTTGTATGTGTGTGAGTGTATCTGTAGGTGTGTGTGTGTATTCATGTGAGTGTGTCTGTAGGTATGCATGTGTGCGTGCATGTGTGTTTATATGTGTATGAGAATGTGTGTATCTGTAGGTGTGTGCCTGTGTGTATCTGTCTGTATCTGTAGTTGTACATGTGTGTGTGTGTTTGTGAGTGTTTGTGTGTGAGAATATGAGTGTGTGAGTACGCATGTTTGTGTTCGTGTGTGTATCTGTGGGTGCGTTTGTGAGTATGTGTGCATGTGTGTATTTGTGTGTGTGTATGTGTGTATCAGTATGTGTATGTGTGGGGGTATATGTGTGTGTATATGGAAGCTAGAGTTGCCACTGGGTGTCACTTTTTTTTTTTCCGTGAGACAGGGTTTCTCATTCAGACTTAGGACTTAGTAAATACTCTAGAGAGGATGCCAACAACCCCAAGGGTCTGCATGTCTCACCCTCCCCTTTTCTCTCCAAATCCTTCCTTATTAGAATTCTTCCATTTTGAATTTTTCATCAGTAAACAGTTGTGAGACGATCATTTGGTGCAGAAGATAGGTGGGAATTGGCTTATTTTAATGAACAATCAGAATGTCTCACTTAAGAGCAGTTGATTTCTTCAGGGAACTTATTTTTAGTACACCATGCCATAAAACAGTTCTAAGGATAAATTAGTATATATGGTTTGTTCCTGGAACACTTTGTCCACAGTGGGAGTGGTCTGTGAAAAGACTTTATTTTCTCCTTCCTGATTCCATATTTCAACAATGATGTATCCGAGCTCCCTCCTTCATCTTTCAGCCATGCTTCAAGCTGGTCCCACTGTCTTTCTGGTCACTTTTAGGGTTTGCTTACATATATTAAGGACTCCAGAATATTTTACTTATCAAAATTGTTGATCTTGGCTGGATATGGTGGTGTTTATACCTTTAATCCCAACAGTCATGAGACAGAGGCAGGAGGATCTCTGTGAGTTCCAGGATATCCAGGGTTACATAGAGAGACTCTGTCTCAAAAGAAATATTGAGTTTGATTAGTTTACATATTCAAACCCAATTTTCCCTTACCCAATGTAAAAAATCTGATTCTTCATTCTAGCTTGGTTTTAACACAAGCTAGGAACTTATTCTGGGGGAAAGGAAGTAAAGGGCATATTTGGTTCATTTATTTCTTGCTGTGGTCTGAGTGCTGAGTCTCCCTCAAGTGTGTGTGTGTTGAAATCTTCACCACCAAGGATGGTATTAAGAGTCGGGCCTTTGGGATGTTATATTACAAGGCTCTCCATTCATGACTGGCACTTAGACCCATATAAAAGAGGCCTGCTCCACTGTAAGAGGTGGGGGTTTGACCTCTGGTGCTTCCCCATCACTGCCTTCCACATTCACCGTCCACCTCTAACAGTGTTGGAAGAAAGGATGCTGAGCAGCCAGTAAGCTCTTATGGATCTTGTGCCAATGTCACTTTGTCCTGGTGTCTGGGAGCTTCGTGTACGCCGCGATGCTGACTCTTGCACTTGTGAAGTGTCTTTGTGGCTCTCCTGTTGAGACTACCAGAGAGAGACCTCTTGTCTCTTTCTTCATATGAAGATGCTAGGATAAAGTGTCAAGTAAGCCTTCACCAGAAGTGTCTACAGAACCCACTGTGCCTTCTTAACTTTGAACTTTCTTGCCCCTAGAACTGTGAGCAATACATTTCTGCTGCACATGAACCACCGAGCTTATTGTAGACTGTAGGAGCATTCTGAAAGAACGAAGATACTCCCTGCTCTCTACTTTCTCTGTACCTTCTTGGTGCTACCTTCATGCTTAAGACCAGAGGAGAGAATCTGGCACAAAGGGCAGAGTCTCCCATTGGATCATGGGAGACTATCTTGGTGGCTGAACAAGGACAGAAAGCTTCAGTGTTTATGCCCACTGTGAAGTAGAGCTTCCCGGACAGTCATAGAAGGTAGTTGGGAGCAGTTGAGGGGATCTGCTTAACAGGGCCAGGTAGTTCTAATAAGAGAGAATCCTGAAGAATACTGAGTATAAGATAAGGATAATTTGACTTCATGGGGCTGTGTCAGAGGAACAGAGACAGACAGTAATCAGTAGGCAGTCTCTACTGAGGAGACCCACCTGGAACCTTCAAAAGTGTGGAGTCAGCACCTGGACACACACCTCTTCTGGACACCAGCCTGAAGTGACACTGGCCCAAGATAAGGCAAAACGATGTCTTCTAGACAAGAGGAACCACCGCGCTCATGGCCACACAGCAGCTGAGGTTGCCTGCATGCACCCGGCACAGGGCTGCCTGTCAGCATTCTAGCATGGAGAGGGATGGAGCTAAGCAGGGTTCGCTCTTAGCTGAGGAGATATTGACAGCTTCTTAGAGCTAGGCAGCCAGTTTCCTTTGGGTGGTCCCTGTTAGGGTTTCCAGTCATGCTCTGATTTATGGCCCCGCACTCACACACGAACAAATCAATGGATTTAAAAAGGAAAAGAGGACACAGAGTTGGGAATGAGACATGGGAAGGAAATGGAGGGTGACGTGAGAGAAATACGTTGTATGCCTGTATAAAATTCTCAGAGAATAAATAAAGATATTACTGAATGGTAGATCTTCTCTCCCTCTCCTCTCCTCCAACATCATAGGTTAATGGAGGGCACAGCTGTGCTGGGGACACACCTCTTGAAAGCAGCTCTCTGATTGAGCCAGCGCTGGGGGTTGTAGGAAGGGAAGGCTTCAGAGACTGAAGCCTTGTTTAACACCAGTGACACAGGCATGAAATCCTAGATATTTTAGAGGCAGAAGGAAGGGATCCCAAGTTCAAGGCTTGCCTGGGCTACAGTGAGTTCAAGGTCAGCTTGGATACTTAGTAAGTAAGAACCTGTCCTTCCATTTGACCCCAAATTAAAATGCAAAGAAACAAATGGGTTGGATTTGTGAAACTAAGTTGCCTGTTTCCTCTGAGTAGAGCTTATTAAAACAAACTAACAAACAATCAGCTGGCAGATAGTAACTGCTCAATAAATGTTACATATAATTGTTGACATTTTGCCACCTGTGGTTCTTTCATGTTCCCACCCTGTGCTTGACAGCTTCATGGACAAGGCAGGATGGAGACACAGAGGATGTTATATGTGGCTAGAGCCCTTTATCAGGGTGTAGACAAACATCAGGGGTCCCATTTTCTGTCTGATTAGAGACACTCCATTGAGATGGAATGTGGTTTCAGAACTCACTTCCTCTTGGTTAAGCTGAAATAATTAGGGGAAATGAAGAGGTTCAGGTACATTATTAATCAGAATCCTGGGTTGTGGGGGAGGGGAGCAGAGAACAGTCATTGAGGAGGATGCTTGACTTTCAAGCTTCATGAGATGTTCATAAGTGGGTGTAAAGAAGGGGAGGGTTCCTGGTGAATTGTCCCTCCCCACACTGTGGGGACCCTGGAGAAAAGCATCATTCATCCATGGAATGTATTTTGCTGCCTTTAAGAGGTGTGCTTGTTCTAGACTGGATGTGACTCCAGTAGAAAAATTATCAAAACCAAATGAAAGTGGATAGCAGTTTGCATGGGAGTTAGCTCTGGATAGTAGATCACATGTGAATTGGTCTTAGATAATGTATCTCATGGGAGTTAGCCTTGATTAGTGGATCACATGTGAACTAGCCCTGGTTAGTGGATCACATAGGGGTTAGCCCTGGATAGCAGGTCATGGAAGTTAGCACCCTTTTTGAATATTACTATTCACTGATAGTTGTGTTGCTGATAAAGCATATTTTGTCTTAGAGCAGTTCTCAACTTCCAGGATTACTGGAAGATAGTACAGAGATCCGTGTCCCTTGCATGTAGTCCCCGTCCTTACTGACGCCTCTGTGCTTATGTGGCTCCCTTGGTAGAGGTAATGAGGCAGGCAGGGTGATGCATGGTTGTTTCCTAACACCCATGCTAATTCTGCTCTTTTTCCTTTCCTCATCAGAGTGCTCTTTCCATCCCAGGATTGCATCTGGGACACCCGGTTACATGTAGAAGTTAGTCTTCAAGGCTTTTACTGGTTGTGATAACTTCTTAGACTTTTTTTGTTTTGGATGACACTGACATCTTTGAATATTAAAAAATACCAAGACCAACCAGCCAGCCAACCAACCAACCAACCAACCAGCCATCCAACCAACCAAAAGAGAGTCAGGAACAACATCCTGAGAATGACCTTCTCCTCCTTCTGGGGCTAAGGCTGTGGTGAGAAAGGGCTTGGTGGGCCCTATAGAAAATGCTTCTCGAAGATCAGGATTAAGACAAAGTTGTTGAAGGTTTTGTGGATGAGTCCACTTAATGCTTTCTGTCTGCTAATGGGTGTAGGGCCATCAGCTGGGGGGGGGGGTTGGACTTCATGGGTCCCTCCCTTTTCCATACTGGTACTTTGGCTGTCTTGATACTGTATGTGCCTTGGGCATGCAGTCACAGTTGCTATGAATCCATGTGTGCACTGTCTCTGTAAGGTCAGGAAAACACTGAGCCTCTGGCTCCTGTGGTCTCTTCTGTAGTTATCCCTGATGCTTTGTGAGAGAGGTGTACTATAAATGTCCCATTTAGGGCCAAATACTCAAAAGTCTTTTATTCTCTGCACTTTGCCCAGGTAGGATTCTCTGTATTAATCACCATCTCCTGTAGGGAAGTTCCTGGATGAAGGCTGGGAGCTCACTAATTCATGGGTGTAATCTATCAGTATTCAGGGTACAGTTTAATATAAATCCATTTATTTGAGTGATAGTAGTAAGTTTTCCCCTAGGCCGTTTATCTCGCATGGCACAGGTTCTTTGCCAAGTTAACAGTGTAGGGCATGAGTTATTTCTTGTGGAGCGGGCTTTAAGTAAATTGGAAAGGTTTTCCTATGGCATACATGCCATGACTGTGCCAATAGGTGTAGCTTGCCAGGCAAGTTGATCGTAATTCAAAGAGTTCACAGCTCAGTTCAAAGGCTCAGGCTGTTGGTGAGTTTCTCCTCTGGTGACATGGAGCATCTTCTGCTGCTGTGAAAGTTAGACAGTAGGGATGAAGCTTCCATCTCAGTAACAGCTCGACTGCTGCATGTCTTAGAACTCTAGCACAGTCTTATGACTCTGGCATACAGTGTCTTCTGCCACCAACTCTTACCAACGGCTTCTGGAAGGTGACCAAGTACAAGGGAGTGATGATGCACTGTCATGCAAATACCTCTTACATGCTAAGAGACTGGACATTTCATTGGACTCATACAGCTGAGTTAATAATATACCACGGGGTCACTGAAGACTTAAGACAGCCATCTGGCCGAGTACTCAGCCTGTTGGTTTAGCCTTTGTGAGAACAATGTCACAACCAACATTGCTTTCCCTGGATTTCTCATGTAATGAACCTTTTGACACCCTAAGCTAATATGTAGCTGTAATCTTAAATTGTGTACTCCCCCCCTGCCCCTGACTCAGAGAGCAATGCATGTTGAATGTGATAAATGGGTTGGAAAGAAACCTTATAAAATAAATGCCTGCTGGAAACACTGGGAACAGCATATAGATATTGCTTGATTTTTGGTTTATTTTTGCTTATTGGTTTATTTGGGCCAGTTGGAGTTATTAACATTTCACTCCTTGTAAAACTCTGTTAATAAAGATTTCTGTAAAGCATCCCTCCCTCTGTCCCCATGTTCTGTTCTATTCAGTAAATTACAAAGCAAAAACCCTTTGTTACAAGCAGATTCACACGACAACATTCAGGCAGGCATAAGTTCAGACTCATAAAGCAGACAGTCAGACAGACAGACAGACAGACAGGAGATGACGGAAGACACACAGAGAGAAGTAGAGAATTCACATCTAGGAATGCTCTTGGTAAGATTATTCCAAGGGAAAGTATCTTAACGTGGCACTGATGCATTTTGGGTACTCTGAGGTTATCACTAATGGGTTTAAACTGGTAAACAATGACAGTATCCTGTATTGTTTATGGAAGTCTACAGACTGACAACCTGAAGGAGGAACCTACACCCAGAGCTGGGCTCTTTGTGTCCTTAACAATCAGGAAAATGCAAATGGACATTCCTTTTGAGATGTCATATTACTCCAGTCAGAATAGCTCAGATCAAGAACACGAAGGACAGGCAATGCTGTCATGGAGATGGAGAAATGGGAGCCTCATTGTAGGTCAGAGAGCAAACTGGAGCAGCCACTGTGGAAATCAGTTTCCATTGATCTCTCAAAATTTCTCCATTGATCGCTCAGTTGATTTTGAGGACCCCCCTCCCAAAGCTAAAACTACATCTGTCATAGGATGCTGCTATACAATTCCTGGACATATGCCCAAAGGACTGTATGCATGTCTTACTATAGAATATTTGCTCATCAACGCTATTGCTGTTTTATTTACAATAGCTGGAAAAGGAAATAGTCTAAATATCCATAAACTAGTGAATGGATAATGACAGTAGGATACACATACACAACGGAATTTTCTTCCACTGTGAAGTACACTGAAATGATGAAGCTTGCAGACAAATGGAGCTGGATGGAGCTGGAGAGATAATCAGATATACTCTGATAATCCGAACCCTTAGAGACAAATGGGACATGTTGTCAGTCATATGTGGACCCTAGTTTCAAACTGTTAAACTAGAATGCCTATAGGACTCAGGAAAGTAGAAAGAGGGGGCATGGAGTGGGGCCTTCAAGGCAGGAGCAGTATTAGCCAGGCTGTATGAAGGGGAAAGGGAATGTTTGGGTAGAGAGCATTAGGTAGGGTGGGAGTCTGGGGTGCAGGGTAGAGATGGGGAAGAGGGAGGAGTAACTATTCCTAAAAGCTTTTGAAAGAACCATATGGAAATCTACGACTGGAGAAGCTCCTTAAAATATACACATCACACACACACACACACACACACACACACACACACACACACACACATACACACACACACACATAAAATGTTTAAGTAGAATTATCCTATATAGACTAATAATGTCTCCATAAATATCATAGGCTTTTTTATGTGACAACACAGAAGGGAATATTTTCTCAGGGCCCAGATCAGGACTCTGTTCACAAATGGGATTGACTCCCTCTGCAGCGGTCATATAGAGGTTTATAGCAGTTGTCCATTTCTTTTCAAGCTGATGTTCATATTGGAAGAGTGCTCTAGACCAGTCTCAGAACTGCAGGAAGACTTCAGGCTTTAAATTTGTAGCCCCTGTAAATCTATATATGTGAAGGAGGCTAGTCCCCGTCCACCTGTAGGAAGAAGTTAGCATCTTCAGAAAGCTCAACCCCCTCAAGAAGCTCTCCAAATCGGAGGCTTCAGAACGCATCTCTCAAGAGGGTCTGTCTTGGGCTGAGCCAAGGATCTTCGCTCAGTGGCATCAAACGGTCTACAGTTCTTGAGGTTCTCACAGTCTTAGTAGCTTTGGCTTTTCAACCCAGGGCCTTGAGTGTTTTATTCATCTTCGTGAGGCAATAGAGACCAACAGGGGCTGTCTGTTAGCCACTGTCCATCAGTATCATCTTGAACAAATGTTTTGGCATTTCTGAGCATCACTGAAAGAGGTTGGTGGGGTGGGTCAGGGAACTGGACAAGATAGTCCCTCAATACCTAAGAATTGTGGGATATGCACTTTACTCGAATTAGTATTTTGGTAGGGACCACAAACTTGGAAGGCACTGGAAAGACTAATTGAAGACTCCAATTTACCATTTACTTTCTTTAACCTTCAAGAAAGGCCATCTCCACTGTCTTCCTCCCTTCCCTCTGTGTGTGGATCCAAGGCCTTGGCCAGCAGCTCTTCTTGGACAGTCGGGCTTTCTCTTCACCTCTCGCATCCCTCATTGCTAAATTTAGCAATCCTTTCTCCTTTACATAAAAGGAACTATAAAAATCACTCTTATCCTCAGACTCAAATTATGCTTCGAACCAGAAAGTGTTGATATCACGCAAACGCAATGTTTCCCAAGGATTTAAATGCAAAGCAGGGTGCCTCCAAGGCTACTTCATCATATTTTAATTCCACTTCATTTAGTGCTAATTTAAAACAGAAACCCATGGGGCAGAGTAGAGGGGACGACTAGGGAGCAGAGACACAAGCCTGTGGACAGCGATAGCATGTCCGTGTCCCATCCATCAGCCGAGGTTCTCCCTCGCTGCCCAATGCCCAGAATCTTAGCATTTGATGGAAACCTTCAAGGAGTGGGCTAAACACATCATCTCTTCCCATGCCACCTGTCATGAGGATATTGTTAAGTCCTTTACAACAGACTCAGCGTTGTCTGCATGCTCCTCAGATTCAATCAAGCACACCTGTGGGACACTGGGCTTTGAGTAGGTGAGGGGCTACTGAGCTATGTCATGACCATTAGACAGACCCAGTGACGTCCGTCATCAGCCACACTCTCCTCACTGGCTCCTTGGTTGTTGATGCTTATTATCCGTTTCTCCAGATGCCTCATGGGCTCCAACAGTGGAGCCGCTGAGAAACTTCAAGAGTAACCAAGGATTTTTTTTTTTTATGGTAGAAGACAAGATTTATTGAAAAAATTAATATCTTTGCTATAAAATTTGTAACAGGAATATTTTCCGAATGTTTTCCAATGCATAAGCCTGAATGTTACATACCAAGCATGGGACAGCAGCAGTTGTTCCTTCTATTTACATTTTATGAAAATTGCTATGCAGTCCAAGTGAAAAGAATACGTGATGGAGAACCATTACATTAGAAAAATAATATCCTTGATAAAGCATTCTCAAGGAGTCCAATCATATTTTTCTGCCTCTTCAATAACATATAACTTAATTTACAGCATATAACTTAATTTACAAAATACAATAACTGTTCAAACACATATTCAAGTTTTCTTTTGGTATGATTTTTTCCCCCACTGTAAAATCACTTTTTTGTTGTTGTTTTGTTTTTTTATTAATGAAAACAGAAAGACCATCAGGAAAATGTCATTTAATGTTGTCAGCTATACATTACATTCACAACTCTGTAGCCTGGCTACAGCGCCATTAACTGTAAGCATTTGTTCTACTCTGATGTGAATGAGAAACAGGGCGATGTAAGCTCAGCTGTGTTGCTGAGACAGCTTCCTACTGCACTCCAGGGGTAGATGCTGAAGGATTTGATGTAAACCGATGCTTTCCCTCAAGGGTGGAGGGTGAGGGGCTCACCTTCTTACCTTGAGTAAGTCAAAAGGAATTCCAAAGCTCCTTTCAGGTGCCAAGGACAGGATGAGGCTCCGACACCTTTCACTTCAACTCCTGTGGTATTTTCAGGATGGGAGCCAGAAAGAGAAGAGGTAAAAAAAAAAAGCTCCAAGATGAGAGAAAGCATGGTCAGTTTGTCACAAATTGGGTCATTCTGTGTCCTTGTTTCCAATATCCTCATGACTCACAAGGTCTGATTAGATGCTAGAGATCTCTAGCCTTTGAACTTGGTGCAATATTAAATTTCCATTAGGTAGAGAAGTTCCAGAGGTTCCTTTTATTTCTTCTTGGGGTCAACCCATGCTATGATGGGTTAGGACGCGATTGGGCGTTTATTTCTACTAGCCCTGGTTTTTTAAATTATTTTTTTATTTTTAATTCTTAAGAACTTTATTTCTTTACATTTATTTACCTGTTTGCACATTTATGCCACAACATGTGTCTGAAGATCATAGAGCATCTGCTGGAATTGGTTCTTTCCTACTACCTTGTAGGATACAGACAGGTCATTTGGTTTGGCCACAGTCCACGTTACCTGCTGAGCCATGTGGATGGGCCTCCCACTGTCTGTTTGAGATGGGTACATCTACCAGAAACAAGAGAGACCTTCTTGAGGAACACTCTGCGGAGGGCGACAGAGCATGGTGTGGTAGGAGCTCAGGTGAGCAGGGGGTCTCAATAACCTCGTCACAGACAGGTCCTGTTCCGCTGCTGTGGTTTGAACGTGAAATGTCCCTGGCAGGCTAATGCACTTCACACTAGGTCCCCTGCTTGAACCTCAGGAACATCACGAAGGTTGTAGAACCTTTAGGAGGTGGGGTCCTGATAAGGAAAGTAGTCCACTGGGGGTAGATTTACATCAGGCTCCACTTCCGGTCCCCTCTCTTTTTCAGTGCGAACAGCTGCAGAGACTTCCCCACCACCATGGATGGACTGTCTGTATCCTCTCATATCACAAGCCGAAATTAACCCTCCCCACTAAGCTGCTTACCAGGGATTTGGCCACAGCAGTGAGAAAAGAAGTCAGTGCTCTCCTCTTTGACCTCGGATCCATCCATAACATGTCAATTTTGAAGTGCCGTTTTTTGAAGGGATCATTTTAGAGCATCTTTAAATTAAGACTGTTTTCAATCTGTGTGAGGAGGGGCAGGAAGACACGATGAGAAATGCAAGCTGAGGCGGCACTCATTTTGGCACGGCAGCTTGCAAAGAAACACATTTTGTACTTGGCTGCTTTGAGCAGAGACTTCACCTGCAGCTATATAAGATAAATGATCTTTCAGAACGGTGACAAACAGGAAACATGGAAACCATGAATCTGTACTCCAGGGCAAGTGTGGGGAATGACACCCTTAAGCAACCATGCTCCTGATGAACAGTGTCGGCTCCCCAAACCCCCAGGAGCTGGCCCCCACTACGAGCGAGCACAGGGGCTTGGTGACGGCACCACTCTGCAAATCCAGACCAAACAGGCTCAGCCACCAGGAGCTCTAGGCTTATATTCAGGGAGATGAAGAAGCAGATGAGTGGTTTTAAATGCTGTTCAACAGCATGGAGAATGATTCAGCGCTGGTGACAAGGAGTGAAAGCTCAAGAGAGAAATAGAATGTCACCTGTTAGGTACCGTGGCACCCTGTTACGCAGAGCAGACTGTGCAGGCTCTGATAACCCTGCATACATTTTATCCTGTTAGCTTGAACATGTACTCATCGCCTGTCCCAACTGTGGAAACCCATAAAGGGAAAGACAGTCCTGAGTCCTTATGTGTTATAAATATGCTTAACCATGTTGATCATATGAGTATGTATGGTGATCACATAAGTATGTATGATGATCACATAAGTATGTATGGTGATCATATGAGTAAGTACGATGATTATGAGTATGATCATACATACATGTATGTGTATGGATGATCATGAGTATGTATGTTGATCATACATGTATGTATGATGATCATGAGTATGTATGTTGATCATATGAGTATGTATGATGATCATATGAGAATGTATGATACAATCTGCAGGGACCCTGGAAAAGTGAAAGAAAAGAAACTCTTATTCACTATATGGCCTTCCTTAGACAATTTATTCAACCCCATGTTTCAGTTTGCTCCACTGACCTTCTAGAATGTTACACAGAGCATTTAGCAGAATTTGTGGCACCACATCCCAAATGTTAACTGTTGTTATCATTATCTATAGATGGTGTTAGTAAGCTTCTTGGGATCTTAATTTGAGATATTGTGATTTATGCCATTTCCTATGACACTGGATTTTCACAACCTGTCATTTCCTCCATTTTGTATGCACAGAGACCTATTTGACATCATATTCTCAAAAGGATGACAGTGTATTCTTCCTGTTTTCTGTTGTTATAACAAAATGCCTGAGAGTTGGTAATTTATGAACAAAGTCATAGTTTTGAAGGAAGTTCAAGATCAGGTAACTAAATGCAACAAGGACCCTATGCTATATTGTAAAATGGAAGAAAAGCAGGAGAGAGAGATAGAGACACACAGAGAGAGATATTGAGAGAGAGAAAGAGAGATTGGGAGAGAGAATGAGAGAGAAAGAAATGGGTTGGGGGGCATCTTTTTATAACTCTCAGTTCTCTTTGGTATCATATCCAGCCCAAGAGAGTAAGAACTCAGTCCCAGGAGAAGCAGCCTTGATCTGCAAGAGTGGCACCAGCCCCTGCGTGATGGTAGAACTCTCATGACCCAGGCCTCCTACATGGCCCCTCTACCTCCTGATGCTATTATATCAGGAGCTGTATTATATTAGCTGTATTATATCAGGAGCTGTTTCAACATGGGTTTTGGAGGAAAAAAAATATAATCAGGTTATGGCATCAGACAACTTTAAATCAGTATCTTTTCATCTTACTAAGCTTCATCTGATAAACAGAGGAAAGTATAGCATGTGCCCACACGAGCCCTTCTATCTATCGAGAAAATGAAGAGATAAATGAAGGAAAACAACGTGAATTAGGGAAGTGGCTTGTCTGAGGCAGAATGATGACCCAGAAATCACTATAGAAATGCAGTGTGGATTTAGACCACCTGTTAGGGCTGTGTGACGACTGAATGCCCTAAGCTGTCTGCATGTTGCTTCTACCCAGTCACGGATGGGGTTGCAACTTTGTTACAACCTTGACCCATAATTGTTCCTATCTGAAAGAATAACAGGGATGGAAATGGAGAGAGCCTAAGGAAAAGAAATTCCAGCAACAGGTCCTAAGTGGGATCCAGCTCAATGCAAGGTCTCAAGGCCTGATACTATTACTGAGGCTATGGAGTGCTCACAAAAAGGGATTTAGCATGACTGCACCCCAGAAGATCCAACAAGCAGCTGAAAGAGTCAGATGCATATATTTGCACCCAACCAATGGACAGAAGCAGCTGACCCAGTTGTTGAATTAGGGAAGGCTGAAAGAAGATGAGGAGAAGGGTGACCCTGTAGGAGAACCAGCAGTCTCAATTAATCTGGACTCCCCTGAGATCTCTCAAACACCGGACCACCAAACAGGCAGCATACACCAACTGATATGAGGCCCCCAACACAATACAGTAGAGGCCTGCCCTGTCTGTGTTCATTCAGAGATAATGTACCTAACCCTCAAGAGACTGGAGGCCCCAGGGAGTTTAGAGGTCAGGTGGGGTGGGGGTGGGTGCATCCATGTGGAGACTGGGTGTGGTGGGGGCAGGTGTGAGATGTGGAACAGTTGAAGGATGGACTGGGGATGGGGATAAAATATGGAGTGTAAAAAAATTAATAAATAAATTAATTTAAAAAAGAAAAAGACTCCGTGTGAGTATTTCTACTTCTGGCAGCCCTGAGAAAGTCCTGTTAATATAGGTTATAAAATGGTCAAGGAACAAACTTAATTATTAAGAATTCATTGGACAAGGACAGGATGATAAAGTTCGTTAAAGCTATCATCTGTATACTGTGGGATAATGTACTGTTCAGTAGTTTTTACTACAATATCATCCTATAGCATACAAATATCCATTTTTCTCTAATGTAGTAGAGGAGTCAGGAATTGATTAAATAATAATGACCTGTTTGTTTCCTCTGAACCTCCAGCAAATGGCCCCAGCACAGACTTTGCAGCACACAGTGAACTTCCAGGTGGTTGGAAGCTTCAGACACTGTAGGAACTTGCACTGGGCAGTTACTGCTCTTTGTCCCTTCATGTGGACTTTGTTTCTGTCCGGTATCATCTTCCTTTCACATTTCTTGTTCTGTGGCTTCTGGTTAGACAGTCATCCAGTACTTGTATGGGTGTAGACCATAGGTATGAAGCTATCCAATGGAGCTAAGTGGCTGAACAGCAGGCACCCAACTGAAGGGTCTGTGCTTAGCATTTATGTTTGAAAGGTATTGAATTATAGGTTGATAGATTTTTATTTTTGCATTGAAGATGTTCAATTGTTGCCTTACATCTATAGTCTGATAAGTCTTCTGTCAGAATCTTCCTCCTTTGTTTAATCCATGTCCTTAGCTTATCCTGCCCTCCGGAAACCTTTAAGATTTTGTCACTTTAGTCAGTTTAATAGTGATCACATTGGTCTTGTTTTTTTTTTGAGCCTCTTGAATGTGTGTGGATTTACAGTTTTTATCAAGTTTGGGAAATTGTTAGCCTTGTATCTTTAAATATTTTCCTTTGTTCTTCCTCTCCCTTCCACCATTCCGTTTCTCTTTCTTTGATAATTCTTTTTTTTTTTTTTTTTGGTTTTTCGATAATTCAAATTAAACATATATTAATTAGGCTACTTGAGTTATTTCACAGCTCAATGATATGGTGCTCAGTTTTATACCAGTAGATTGGTACATTGATAAACCCTCATCAGGGACGCTTCTTGCAGTGGGCTGTACTTACCACAGAGACCCACAACTGGACAATATACAGAGATTGAGAGATGTTGGATCACTCAGTCTTCATCAAGGCCCTCCATTTGAGGCCCAAGGATCTTTGTGGAGGAAGAGAAGAAAGACTTTAAAAGTCAGAGGTGTTAGATGATACAGTGTCTTCCAGCCACAGCAAGGGCAGTGCACATAGAACCTCTCAAAGACTCTGAACCTGTACACGTTCCAGCCAGACAGGGTTCCAACAATGTGAAGAAATTATTCTCAACTGATCCTGCTGGCAAAGGAACATAAGTTTTCTTAGTCACTGTCACCAGGTTATCAGCACACTCCAGGGCAGGCCTCATGCTCAAGACTAGTTGACCAACACAAAATAAACTTTATTATTATTATGTTTGGTTTTGGTTTGGTTTCATCTTTGGTGTACTTTTTGTACCACTTTTGTCTTACTTTTTTTCGTGTGTGTTAGTTTTGCTTTTAGGTAGGTAGGGAGAGAGAGAGAGAGAGAGAGAGAGAGAGAGAGAGAGAGAGAGAGAGAGAGAGATTAGATGGGTAGAGAGGTGGGAAGGATGTGAGAGGACTTAGAAGAGGGAAAATATCAAAATATTCTGTATGAAAACTTTTAAATAAGAATATAATAAAAATTTCCTTTTCTTTAAATGTCTGTTTGCATAACCCCCACTGTTACCTACTCAAATGTATTAACCATTCTACAAACTCTGGTTTCCTTTCAGTCCCATCTGGTATATATTTCATCTGAGGATTTCTATTGCTGTGATGAAACACCATGACCAAAAGCAACTTGGGGAGCAAAGACTTTATTTCATTTATATTCCACATTACAGTGTATCACTAAAGGCAGGAACTCACACTGGGCAGGAACCTGGAGGCAGGAGCAGATGCAGAGACTGGAGGATGCTGCTTACTGGAGGCAGGAGCTGATGCAGAGACTGGAGGATGCTGCTTACTGGAGGCAGGAGCTGATGCAGAGACTGGAGGATGCTGCTGACTGGAGGCAGGAGCTGATGCAGAGACTGGAGGATGCTGCTGACTGGAGGCAGGAGCTGATGCAGAGACTGGAGGATGCTGCTGACTGGAGGCAGGAGCTGATGCAGAGACTGGAGGATGCTGCTGACTGGAGGCAGGAGCTGATGCAGAGACTGGAGGATGCTGCTGACTGGAGGCAGGAGCGAAGGCAGAGACTGTGGAGGAGGATGCTGACTGGCTGCTCCTCATAACTTCCTCAGCCTGCTTTCTTATAACACCCAGGACCATCTGCCCAGGGATGGCAACAGCCAGAATGGGCTGAGCTCTCCCCCATCAATCATTAAGTAAGCAAATGCCCCCAGGTTTGCCTGCAGCCCAGTCTTATGGAGAAGTTTTCTTAATTGAAGTTCTTTGCTCTTAGATGGTCCTAGCTGTGTCAAGTTTACATAAAATCAGCCAGTACGTTTATATTTTTTTCTTTAAAAGTTCAACATTAGGCTCTTAAAAAAATAATATCCCTGTCTTTACTTAGCTCTTTGAATATAAGGAATGCAGTTATAAAAATGATTTAATGTCCTGATTCGTAAGTCAATGTCTCAATTCTGGCTTGGTGGAGATAGAATGTTTTTTCTTTTTATTGTGTGTTATATTTTTCTATTTCTGCATGCCAAGCAGTTTTTTTAATTGCATTCCAGACATTGTGACTATTCCTTTTTTATAATTCTTATAAGTGTTCTTGAACTGAATTCTGGAAAAAGTTCCTTGGAAACAGTTGAACTTTTTGGGTCTTGCTTTGATGTAGAACTCGGAGTGCGCTCCTCGCAGGCAGAATGACACAGCCAGTGCATTGCTGCCAAGCATTCCGGCTTCTCTCTAGCAGCTGTGGCTAGCATCCTACGGTGAGTGTTGACGGTAAAAGTCCATCCATTGCCAAAGGGCCCTTGGGGTACAATGACCCCTAGCTAGGAGCACTGGGTGCAGGATTTATCCCCTGGATAGGAGCGCTGGGCATAGGGCTATTTTTGTTTCATCATTGACACACATCCTCCCCCAGTAGCCAGTATCTGATGAGATTCTAGAGCTTGCCTGACAAAAACAGTCCTTGTTATCTGTACTGTTGGGAGAGTCTTCCCTCAGCATTCAAAAGTACATTCCTCCTTGGAATGTATTGTAGGCATCAGGAGCTCTCCCCCTGCCCCAGAAACGCCCTTATTCTGAAAATCTGTTTTTCTTTCTAGATTGCAACTCAGTCTTTCTAGATTGCAACTCAGTCTTCTTAGAGAGTCTGCTGGGCTTCCTCTGAGTTGTATTTCTCTGTTATAAAAATGGGAAACTCCCAAGGTGGTAGCTTGGAAACTCGTGCTGCTGACTTTATTAGCTCCCTGCCTGGTGAACCATAACCTCCTCACTGGGTGATACCTACTCGTTAAACAGTTATTTTTTTCTGTCTCTTTGGAGTTTTGATATTTGAGATGGGAGAATTAAGGTAGTCACAATTACTTAATTTTAGCAGGAAGTAGAGCTTCCCAACAAAAAATACCATAAATTATATAAACCCAGAACATTAAAAAAGCAATAGACTTCTGAAAATGCGATACTTGCTGACACTTTAATATATAGTATTTATTTCTCCTTTTAAAAAAAAAATTGAGTTTCATTACATCCTGACCAATGCTGAATTGGTATCATTTTCGGAATAGGTTGATAAAAATGGAGGCTGTATTTTATTAAAAAAATTTTTTTTGAATCCTAGTTTTATTCTGTTAAGAAGATGCGCAGGAACTGGAGAGGAGCCTGAGCAATGAAAATCCCATGCTGATCTTCCCAAGGGACAGTTTGATCCCCAGCAAGTGTCAGGACGCTCACACCCACCTGTAATCCAGCTCCAGGGCATATGGCACCCTCTTCTGGCTAGGCAGGCAGGCAGGCAGGCAGGCAGGCAGGCAGGCAGGCAGGCAGGCAGGCCTCCGACTCCTCCCCCACAGCTTTCTGGTTTCTGCATACATTTTATAGACTAGCCCACTCTTTGCACACTGGCTTAAATATTTATGTGCTATAACTTCTGCTTCTATTCAGTGGAGAATCTGGGTCTGGAAACTAGCATTCTGTTTTCCAGGTCCAAACTGAGGACCAGTTCTCAGCTGGAGGTCTTTTTTTTTTTTTTCTCTTACTCATTTCTGAGTATTGAACACATTCTACAAATGTCCAACTAAACCCCCCTCTTCAGTAGCCGGAGATCTCCAGCTGGGAATGAGGTATGGATACCCGCAGGTGCCATAAGGAGAGTTGCCTGCCTCAGACAGCTCACTGTCGGTCCTTTTCTTACAGAATTACTATAACAACGTGGCTCATCTGACAGCTTTCATATGAGGACGTGCATTCACACACAGGCACATGGCTTTCATACGAGGATTCACATTCACACTCAGGCACACGTGCACACGTTTCGTGAGTGCTATGTTGTTAGCTTATCACCCTCCCTGCCTGCCATTCTTTGCCAGTTAGAAAGCCAAGTCGAGGAAGGTGAGAAGGAAGATTTCTGGTGCACATACAACTGTCAAAAGCTAAATATAGGTCACACCAGTGACTGAGAATCATGGCAATCCATCCTTCCTCAGCATGTTTGAGTGTCTTCCTCTCAGGTCTGTTCCTCGCCTCCTGATTAACAGCCCTTTCCATCTCCTATCTTTCTCAGGATCTCTTCCTGGTGAGCCGAGGTCGACTTTTTCAGAGGAATATGATGATGGTCGGCGTGTTCACAAACATCTAGACTTTTATTCCTTCTTGTCTATGGTTAATTTCAACTCAAGAATATCTAGTGACGTGCCATGGAATATGAGCAGAAGGTTAAAGAATTACTGCGTTATTTGGCCGAGAGCTGTCACATTCTAGAAAGCTGGCTACTGCATCAGCTTTTGGTCCCTTCGAGAGTAGAGCCCCTAGATAATAATGATGACATGCCATTCAAGTGAGAAGTGAATCTTTGTCATCTGAAGCCACCAAAGCATAGGACACACTTCTTCTACAGCCTAGCTAATCTGACTGCTCTGTATCATAGCCTAGGACACACTTCTTCTACAGCCTAGCTAATCTGACTGCTATGTATCATTAGCATAAAGACATGATTTTCATGACAGAAAACTTAGTTGTGCAGCTTGTGAAACATGAATATATTATGTATACCCGAAACAGCGTCACTGTCACCTAAATAGTCAAGTGGCGTGGTCAAGGACACTGGAAGCCGGCTGCCTCCTCTGCTATCCAGTCAGCGGGGCTCAACAGTGCTGGTAACAGGCATCTTGGTTTTTTTTAAGAACAGAATTGTTGTGATGCCTCATAGGGAAAGCAACCTCAGGGCCTTTCTTAGTAAGACTGGTTAAGAACCAAAGTGTTCCGTCCTGGACTACTAGCTGACAGACCCTACCTGCCCTTGGGGGTTGGAGGTGAGGTGGTGCAGAGTCAACAGTTACACAGACTCCCGGGAGCAGGTGAGAAACGGCCAGAGCAAGCTCTCTGAGTATGGCCGCAAGCTCCTTTCATACCCTCCACCCACGCACCATTGGTCCCAAGAAAGCATCTCTTCTAAACAGCAGTTCCCGATTGGCTGGCATTGCCTGCACCAGCAATCCTTGGTCTCTGGGGAAGTCCTCAATTAAGTCTTCCTGAAGGAGATGCTTTTGCGACTGCATGGTCCACCCAGCGTTTACATAGAGGCAGTCCTGCGGTACCTGCTACAATCCGATTGACACTTGGGGTTAGCAAACCGTGATGTACGCTAGTTCATACTCCGGTTTCCTGTGACTGTGGGGTTTGCCTACTTGCCCAGCAAGTGCTCTGTGAATGTAGAGGGAAAAAAAATCCAGCTGGTGCTTCCTAGGTGGCGAGCACCAGGTCCCTGTGTCTTAACTAGAGCAAGAACTATCACATTTAATTTTGACGTCAATTAAGCTTTTATAACGTTGGGGATTTCCCCATTTTTCTCCTTGTCTGCAGCATTACACCCAATGGCCTTATTAGGTAATTTCTGCGGTGCAGATGGTCAAATGGGGAGCAGGAAGAGGTAATTTCTTGATTTTCTTATGTTAATTAGTTATCTCAAGGGTTTTCATAATCTATCATCCAGATACTTTGTTGTATCCCATTGATACTAGATATTGTATTATTTATCCTTTTATTGAATATAAAATTCTTCTCATAATATATTCTTATTTTGGTTTCCCATCCTGTAACCTCCCCCCAGTTCCCACCCTCCCTTCCATCTGGATGCCTCCTTTTCTGTCTCTCATTAGAAAACAAAGAGACTTCAAAGGCATGATAATAAAATATAATAAACTAAAGTAAAATAAGTTAAAGCAACAAACAAACAAACAAACAACCCAAGCACAGCAGAATTGGACAAAACAAACAAACAAACAAACAAACAAACAAACAGAAGGAAAAGAGTCCAAGAGAAGGCACAAGAACAGAGACCCACTCTGTTTGCACACTCAGAAAGCCCATAGAAACATTGGGCTGGAAGCCATAATATTTACTCAAAGGGCTTATTGGATTATATATTATGATTTTTTTTTAAAAAGGAAAAGCTCTGACATGACCCTGTGAGACAGGAGCCTCCAGCCTCCACAGGTGCCTTTGGGTTTGTTTCCTTTTGGCCATCTGGCTGGCTGGGCATGCAGCCGACCCTTAAGAGAAGTTTGTTTCCTCACTGAGATTCCCTTGGAGAAAAATTGAGTTTTCATTTGTAGGCAGTTATCAGTTGGAAGTTGTTTCTGGGTGAGGGTTGGGAGCATACATTCATGTCTCCTTAAGACACCATCTGGTGCAGACCTGTGCAGACCTGTGCAGGCCCCTGTGCAGGCTACCTCAGACTCTGTGAGCTCAGGTGAGCTTTGATCATGTTGGCTTAGCGGGCCTTGTTTTCTTGGTGTCCTTCTGGCTCTCACACTCCTTCTGCCACCTCTTCCATGGGGTTTCCTGAGCCCTGAGGGGAGGGACTTGATGGAGATGTCCCATGTAGGACAGGGTGTTCCAGGCTCCCACACTCTGCATGATGTCTGCCTGTGCTTTTCTGTATCTCAGTGTTCCAGGGTCTCCTAGTCTCTGCCCATCGGCTGCTGCAGGATGAAGTTTCTCTGATGATGGCTGAGCAAGGGATTGATCTAAGAGTATATACAGAATGTCATTAAGAGCCATTTTATTCTAACATTTTCTTTAAAAGCGCAGTAGTATTTGGTGTTTCTATGGGTCCCCTGGCTATCTAGCCTCAGGTTCTTGATCACCAACGTAGTGTCAGCTATGGGTTCCTCTTAGTAGAGTGGGCCTTAAGTAAAATTTGATATTGGTTGGTTACTCCCATAAGCTTTGGCCACCATTGCCCTAGCTTATCTTGCAGGTAGGACACCACTGTAGATCAAAGGTTTTGTGGCTGAGTTGGTGTTTACAATTCTCCTTTAAAGAATGAAGAGTACCTTCCTTCAAAGGCCCTTTATGTAACTAATGAAAAGATTGTGTATGTGTGTGTGTTTCTTTTAAGTTGTTTATATGGTGGATTGCATTTATCAGTTCACATCTGCTGAACCACTCCTTCATCTCTGGGATGAAGCCTAGTTGATCACGGTGTATGACTTTGACATGTTCTTGGATTCTGTTTGCAAGTATTTTATCGAGAGTTTTTGTGTCTATGTCCAAAAAGCAAATTTGTCTTTCTTTGTTGGAACTTTTGTGGTATGGGTACAAAGCTAACTGTGGCCTCATAAAGTGAATTTGGCAGTGCTCCTTCCATTTCTCTTTTGTGGAATAGTTTGAGAAATATTGGCATTAACTCTTCTTTTAAAGTTTGGTGAAATTCTGCACTAAAACTACCTGGTCTTAGAGGGTTTTTGTTGTTTTTTTTTTAGGAGATTTTTTTAAATGACTATTTTTATTTCACTAGGATTTATAGGTCTCTTTAAATTACTTATCTGATCTTGATTTAACTTAGATGGATGGTATCTAATGAGGAAAATCCTCCATTTCTCTTAGTCTTATGAATTTGTTACAGTACAGGTTTTAAAGTATGTTTTTCTGATTCTCTGGATTTCCTTAATCCCTATTGTTTTGACCCCCCTTTTCATTTTTAATTTTGGTAATTTGGATATTCTCTATTCCTGGCTTTTAATTATTAAACTCTTGTTTTGTTAATCTTTATTTTTCTCAAAGAACTGTCTCTTTGTTTCATTAATTCTTTGCATTTTTTGTTTCCATTTTGTTGATTTCAGCCCAAATTTGATGATTTCTAGCTGTTTACTTTTTTGGGTGTGGTTTCATCTTTTTCTCTCTAGAGCTGTGAGGTGTGCTGTTAATTAATAGTATCAGATCTCTCTAATTCTTTTTTTTCTTTAATAATGTGGGCATTTAGTACTATGAACTTGCTTCATTTTCATAAGTTTGAGTATGATGTGAATTTATTTTCATTCAATTCTGGAAAGTCTTTAATTTCTTTTTTGACCCAATTTTCATTCGGAAGTGAGTTGTTCCGTTTCTATGAGTTTGTAAGATTTCCGTTCTTTCTGTTTTTTGTTTGTTTGTTTGTTGATATTCTGCTTTAGTCTGTTGTAGTTAGATACATTGCATGGTGTTGTTTCAGTTTTCTTGTTTCTGTTGAGAGTAACTTGTGCCTGACTATGTGCCCAGCTTTGAAGAAAGTCACGAGCTACCGAGAATAAGTTCTCTGAGCTACTGAGAATCAGTTCCCTGAGGTGCTGAGAATCAGTTCCCTGAGGTGCTGAGAATCAGTTCCCTGAGGTGCTGAGAATCAGTTCCCTGAGCTACTGAGAATCAGTTCCCTGAGCTACCGAGAATCAGTTCCCTGAGGTGCTGAGAATAAGTTCCCTGAGGTACTGAGAATCAGTTCTCTGAGCTACTGAGAATCAGTTCCCTGAGGTGCTGAGAAGATATATTCTTTTGTGTTTGGGTGAAATGTTCTGCAAATACTGCTTAGGTCAATTGATTTATAATATCAGTTAGCTCCAGTTTTTCTCTGTTTAGTGTTTGCCTGGATGACCTATCTATTGGTGACAGTGTGGTACTCAAGTCTTCCACTATCATTGTGTGAACATCGATTTATAAATCAGGGTGTTCTCTTGGTAGATTTTTCCTTTGATGAATATGCAGTGTCCTTACCTACTCCTTTTGATTAGTTTTGGCTTGAAGTCTGTTTTGTTAGATATTAAAATGGCTACCTGGCTTGATATTTAGGTCTATTTTCTTGGATCATCTTTTCCAGCCCCTTTCTCTAAAGTAACATCTGCCCTTGAGCTTGAGATGTGTTTCTTAGATGCAGCAGAAGGATGGATCCCTGTTTGGCAGTGGGCATGGAAGAATAAAGGGAGTGGGAGAAAATGTGCATCCCACCAGAGTTCGGGTGCTCTGGGTGGGCAGATGCGGAAGGAATGCTGCACGATTTCCACAAGGCCGCCAGTGGGTGTCTGGCTGTGGGAAGCTATGGACCCAGCTCGCAGGGGGTGGACAAGGGGAAGTCCTAAGTAAGGTTCTCAGTCTTGGGCATCTCTTGCTGGACACTGCAGAAGACCTGAGAACAAAATGAGGGACCCGGGGCAGCTCAGACAGCCCTGGGGCCAAAGGAAGAGAGGGCAGAGAGAGACGGGGCGCTGGATGGTTCCCAAGAGGGCGAGAGTGCTTGATCCGGTTTGTGGCTGGAGCACAGGAAGGCCTTCCTGCAGGAGGTTAGACTTGGCTTGTTAGGGGAGAGCCTATCCCATCATTCAAGCATGGTAGGCCTTGATGAGCAGAGACAGTCTATAGTTTTAGAGCTTTATTGTACAAGGGCAGGGATAAAGAGAGAAGGTAGAAAGAGAGAGAGGCTGGCCAAGACCACGTGTAGACAGGGGGGAAGGGAGAGAGAGAAAGAAGGAGGGATAGAGAGGAGACTAAGAAAGGTGAGAGCAAGGAGGAGCCAAGCAGCCCCTTTTATAGTGGGCTGGGCTATCAGGTAACTGTGGGGAGGAACATACATGGCTATAGTCTGGTAACTGTGGGGCTGGAGTCTAGTCAGAATGCCAGGAACTCGGCACATTGTCTGTGTGACTGGTAGTCACACACCTCTCCTGTGGGGCCTGTAGGGGTGGTAACTTCGACAGGAGCCAGGGGTCCAAGAGACATGATGGAACACCTTCTGTCTCATGTAGGTGGAAATCACTACCCATTGGGTCCCACAGGGTTCAAGACCTGTGCTGGACTGGAGGCCAGGCTGTCTGTGTGCAGCCCTCTGCCTCACAGATCCAGTTCATATCCACTCTGTTAGTGTTTTGTTTAATTGAGAAATTAATTGTGTTTTGTTTAATTGAGAAATTGAGAGCATTGCTATTGAGAGAAATCAATGACCATTGATTGTTAATTCCTATTAGTTTGGGTGTTTTGTTGTTGTTGTTGTGGTGGTGGTGGTGGTGTGTGTGTATGTGTGTTTCCCTTATTTTGCTTTTGTTAGTCTAAGATTATTTATTCTTTGTGTTTTTATGGGTGTAGTTAACCTCCTGAGGTTGGAGTTGTCCTTCTAGAACTTTCTGTTGGGCTAGATTTGTATATAGACATTGTTTAAATGTGGCTTTAACATGGAATATCTTATTTTTTCCATCTAAGGTGATAGAAAGTTTTGCTGGGTATTTTAGTCTGGACTGACATCTATGGTATTTTAGAGATTGCAGCATGTCTGTCCGGGCCCTTATAGCTTTTAGAGTTTCCATTGAGATACATCAGGCATAATTCTGATAGGCCTGCCTTTCTATACTACTTGGTGTTGTGGTTTGATTAGGTTTGTCCCCCATTGATTAATGTGTTTGAATGTTTGGCCCACAGGAAGTGACACTACTAAGAGGTGTGTCCTCATTGGAATAGGTGTGGCCTTGTTGGAGGAAATGTGTGTCACTGCCGAGGTTGGCTTTGAAATCCTATGATCAAGCTCTACCAGTGTGAAAGAGACCCTGATGCTGCCTGCCTGCTAGAGCTAGTCTCTTCCTGGTTGCCTTTGAATCAAGATGTTGAACTCTTGACTCCTCCAGCACCATGTCTGCCAATTTACTGCCATGCTTCCACGTCATGATGATAAGAGACTGAACCTCTGAACTGTATAAGCCATCCTTAATTAAATGTTTGCCTTTATAAGAGTTGCCTTGGTCATGATGTCTCTTCACAGCAATAAAACCCAAACGAAGACACTTGGCCATTCTTTTTTTTTTCATGCAGCTTTTAGTATACTTTCTTTGTTCTGTAATGAAATGATCATTATGTATCCAGAAGAATTTCATTTCTGGTCTGTTCTATTTGGTGTTCTATATGCCTCTTATACTTTGATATACATGTCCTTCTTTGGGTTAGGAAATTTTTCTTCTATGATTTGTTGAAAATATTTTCTGTGCCTTCAACCTGCATTTCTTTCCTTCTATTCCTATCACTTTTAGATTTGGTCTTTTCACAGTGTCCCAGATTTCCTGGATGTTTTGTGCCAGAATCATTTTTAGATTTAATATTTTCTTCTATCATATCTTCAGTGTGGAGATTCTCTCTCCAATTTCTTATATTCTGTTGGTGAAGCTTGCCTCTGAGGTTCCTGTTCAAGTTCCTAAAATTTTCACTTCCAGAGTTCCCTCAGTTTGCGCTTTCTTTAATGATTCTATTTTCACTTTTAGGCCTTGAACTATTTTATTAGTTTCTTTACATGGTTTGTTGGTGTTTTCATAGATTTCTTTAAGGAATTTATCTGTTTACTCTTTAAAGACCTCTCCTATATATTCATAAAGGATAAATATTTTAAGATCTTTGTCTTGTGCTTCAACAGTGCTGCAATACTCAGGCCATGTTGTGGTAGTGATGCTGGGCTTTAGGGAAGACATATTGTCCTGGATGTTATTGTGTTTTTATACTGGTGTCTAGGCTTTTGGGTATGGCACTACTATAGTTCTAGACGCTGATATCTAGTCTTGTCTTTCTTGAGTTTGCGTTTTGTTTCTTGGTTTCTGTTGCCCTTTCTGGTTCTTGGGAAAGTGTGATGACTGTGTTGCTTGGTAGGAAACTCTTCTGGAATCCTGGTAGGTATGGCCTCTGGGGGTTACAGGTAAATGTGCTTCTAGGTATTGGTAGCTGGCACTAAAGAATGGTCATGGTCTAAGAGGGAGGTGACCGAGGGGGTCCACAGGAGACGAGAAAGCAGGTTGTTCCTCTAGGTCTGCTTAGTCACTTAAAATGGGGTCAGACAATGAGGAGAAGGCAGAGCAGAAGGTCTGCCGCAGAATTGAGCATGAAAATGGGGGATTAGACTTGAAGGAAAGGAAGGAGAGATAGGGATATGTAGTTAGCCTACCTACTTTTCTGGCTAGAGTGGCCTGCAGGTCCCTATAGAATGTCTCCTGTAACTGGGGACTGAGATAAAGCAATGAGTGAGGGTGTAAGTTAGGAAAGGAGGATCTTTGTGATCTACTGGAAACAGGGGAAGGGGAGGCTGCAGGGGGTGGTCTGACACAGAGCCGGGCATAGGACTAGAGGTTGGATTTAGAAGAGTAGAGGGAGAGAAGCTCTGCAGTCAGCTTCCCTGCCTCACTGGCTAAAGACAGATCGTAGCTTATGCTTCTGGTCTTTCATCTTTCTTGTTTATATATTTTGCCATCAACCTGTCATAGCTAAGGTTAAGCATCATTGATGGGCACTGACTGGGTAGAAGGCTGAGGTAAGTCAGTCAGCAAACAGAATTAGTCTGTTTCTAAAAAAATTCACATTTTACATACAAGTGTCAAGCCAAACTCAATTTTTATCAAGTCCCTATAGAAGTTTTCCAAGTAGAAATTGCATCGAGCTTCTATCCTGAAAAGATTAAACTCATAACTAATAGCTCTATTCGCATATAGACAATTAATGGACTGCAGTCTTTACAAATGATTCACTCTCTTGAAGCATTTGTTTTGGCTCTGGTTCCTGTAGTCACATGCTGTCCAATTAGTTGCTTAGCAGAATCTCTGCATGGCCACTCTGAATCCTGGTCTAACCTATGCTGAAATGGTACAAAGACTGATCATTGTGCTCTGAAGAAATAAGACATCATTGAATGTAGCTGGGTGGTTTTGAAATAGTAATCAAGATTTAAATCAAATTCCAAATGGCTCATTTCCTCTTGGAGAACAGCAGGAGAATAGAAATCTCAAATCAATTAGGAAGTTTTGTCATTCACCGATTTTGTTGAAAACAAAAATGAAATTGAAGAAAATTTAGAAAACAATATTTCTAATGCACTTATGATGTGAGCTGAGATCTACTTTTCTAATCATGTTTTCCTGTCATTATTTGGAATAGTCTTCATGTTGAATATTGTGTGAGGGGTGTCCTACTAGGATTCACTGCAGCCATCAAGTGGCTGGAATTAAAATTTCTACTTGCCCATGGCTATCATTGCAACGACTCTCTTTTCTGTCTGGTGAAATGACACACGTTCTTCATCTCAGGCTAGACACCACTCTTCCTGCTCACAGTGTGCGGTCATAGACACCACTCTTCCTGCTCACACTGTGTGGTCATAGACACCACTCTTCCTGTTCACACTGTGCGGTCATAGACACCACTCTTCCTGTTCACAGTGTGCAGTCATAGACACCACTCTTCCTGCTCACAGTCTGCGGTCATAGACACCACTCTTCCTGCTGACAGTGTGCGGTCCTTGTTTTGGGGAAGACATGCCCTCGCAGATTCTATCATCTGATGTATAGAAGGAATACCTCTCTAAAAGAATGGGCAAGGTCTGCCCATTCTCTATGGGGGACCCACTCCACTGGTAAAAATAGCCTCTGTACATAGTGCTGACTGCTGCTTTCCCAGCCTTTGTTCTCTAGGCCCAAAGCGCTCAAGTGAGTGAGACAGCGAACATAGAAGCAGAAGGCCTACTCAAGAGGAGGAGACCAGAGACCCTGCAACCTCCACATCTCTTCCAAGTTGGAGATTTGGTCTACATTTGATGCCGTCGTGCGGAAAACCTTGAGACTCTATGAAAAGGCCACCCTACTCTCTACTCTTATGAGACCCCTTTTGATAGTGCTTCTGCTTTTAAAAAGATCATAACTCGTCCTAAGATTAGGACTATCTACTAGTAGAAGTGGGGAATGAAAGAGTAGTACGTAACCAAAGACAAAATAGAGTCCCTTGTGTCAGGGGGGAAAGTGAATCTTTAAAAGTACCGATGGCTCTAGGTACAGGGGCAAGCCTTTCCTGGAACAATCACAGAATAGCCAACGCCCTCTGAATATCTCTGTGGAATGTCTCAATGCCCCAGGAAGTTGCCTAAGGTAGCACATGACTTACCTGCCCCTTCCCCCCCCCCCTTGTCTCTTCAAGCTAGCTACCTGGGTATCTTGCTGATGTTTAAACTAGCCAATCATGTGAAACCGCGCCAATTTCCCCCAACCCCCCTACCCCATTGTTATAAAAGCTCCTGATTTTTGAGCCACGAGGTCGACCCCNGGTTGGTTCCTGAGATCTGGGGCTAGTAGCTGTGATGAATGGGGAGCCACAAAACAGAAACCGAGATCTTCACTGCCAGCACACAGTGACTCGTGAGGAAGCTGAGACCTTCATGATCAGTCCACAGTGACTCGTGAGGAAGCTGAGACCTTCATGATCAGTCCACAGTGACTCGTGAGGAAGCTGAGACCTTCATGATCAGTGCACAGTGACTCGTGAGGAAGCTGAAATCTTCATGGCCAGCCCACAGAGATTCGTGAATAAGCTAAGATTTTCATGGCCAGCTCACAGTGATTCATGAGGAAGCCACTGAGCCAATAATATCCCTGCCTTCCTCTGCATTATAACCCTCCTACCTTCCCTCTCTCTTCACGGGTTCCCTTACCAACCAGACCCAGCTGGAAATCTGAGCTGGGCAAGGTTGCCAGCTGCTGCAGTTCAAAAGGCCAATGTGTTAGATCTCTATTGCAAGAGAACAAATGATGAAATCCTGTGAGCTTACAATGACTAGCATCACACCACAGTCTCTATGGAACAGAAATTCAGATGTCTGAATTTTTGCTTAGGTCAGTTATAGTTGCATTTGAAGGAGGCATCTGAGGCTGTAGTCTCCTAAAAGATTGGAATTTAATAAGATCCTTTCCTCACATGGATTCCAGCTGGAGACTTCAGTCTTACTCTGCTTTCCATTGTTGGAATAAATTCTCTGGCCAAAAGCTACTTAGGGAGAAAAGGGATCATTTTCCTACAGCTTCAGATCACAGTGAAGAGATGTCAGTACAGGAAATCAAAGCAGGAACCTGGAGGCAGGAACTGAAGCAGAGGCCATGGAGAAGTGCTGCTTACTGGCTAATGTTCCCAATGGCTTATTCAGTCTGCTTTTATAATACATCCTAGGGCCACCTGCCCAGGTGTGGCACCATTTATAGTGAGTGGGGCCCTTCCACATCAATCATTAATTCACTATGGTCTTCAAATGCTCACTAGGATGTTAAGCAATGTTCTGTTCCATGTGTCTACTCTGTGGTCCCCATGAGACTGAACGTTCCCATACCACAATGCTCAGTGCTCTTTGTGCCGACCTGGAAGATATTGACAAGGTTGAGGAAATACAGGCAGGTTGGCTTCCAAACACTGAAATTCAATGACTACATGGAGCATAATCTGCCAATATGGCTATTAAAGAAATTAACTTCACTGGTGAACAGATTCCTCTTAGAAGAGGAATGTGAATGCTAATTTGGAGTTGGTAATCAGCATAATATTGTCCACCATGTAGAAAACAGGGACAAAACTAAAGGTTTGGATGTTAGAAACTTACATGAATATACTTAAAGTTATAACACTTGGCAGGTTTTGGATTTCTCTAAGAATTATCTTATAGACCTAAAAATAAGCATAACATTGACAGTGATTATATACACTTATGGAAGGACACAAAACCCAGCACACACATGTAGTGGAATTTTTCCCTAATTGATTGATTGAATAATAAAGATGACAAGAAGCCAATCACTGGGCGAGGAGGAGGCGGGTCTTTTGGGTCCAAAAGAGGAAGAGAGAACGAGGAGAAAGGATGGAGAGGTGGGAGCAAAGCACAAAAGATGTAGGCCGGGGACTGTGAGATGTGGTGGTGGAGTCCACCAGTTTCCACCCCGGAAGATTTCTAGAATGGTTGATGAATTTAGGATGATCAACAGATCCTGTTATCTGTTGATTGTGAACTAAGATTGTCTGGTGTTTTCCATTCTGAGGTAATTCAGGTAAGCCAGAGGGAAAGAACTTAGCCAAGGTGGAATTTGGTCAGGCTTTGGGATGGGAAGATTGGGTAAGAACTGAGCTCCAGGGGAAATGTAGCAAGGGGAGCATGGGGTGGTGAGAGCACACCCACAGCTATCTGAGGGGACCAAGAGTATCTTGGAGGTCTGGAGAGGCAGAGCCAGCATTGATGAGAGGCTAGGGGAAGCATGCAGTCTCAGGCTATGTGCCAGGCTGGGAACAGACCAAGACCACTGGCCGGTGCCTAGCAAGCGATTGTGTAGATTTGTTTTTTAATCATTACATGTACCATACACATCTATTTGTTTCTTCTCAAAATGTTTATGTTGGAATAAGGGAAGAGTCTTTGAGAAGTAATTAGGTCATGGGGATTCCATCTTGGTTGGGGTTAATTATAAGCAGAGGCCAGCAGCCATTTTCTGAGGATATAGCAGGTCAGATGTCCATAACTGGACAAGGAACTGCACATGAACTTGACCATGATGGCACCCTGATCCTGGACTTGAACCTCAAGAACTGAGAAAGGAATGTTCCAGATTTACAAATCACCTAGTCTGTGAGACTGTTATAGCAGCTTGAACCAAGGCAACTCAACTGTAAAAGCATGCTGGAAGGGTATTTTTGTTTGTTTGCTTGTTTTTAAGATTATTAAATGAATCAGTCTTTGCACAACTCTACTCATGTGTGTGCTGTATTTATTCTGGTTTTTCTCTTTTCCCACCATCCCCTGTTTCTATTATACCCCTACCTCAACCTGCTCGTTCACAGGCTTATGACTTTTGATTTGGTTATGTGACTGGTTTAGGTTAGCCAGGGCCATCTGTGTAACTATTGGATTAGGAGTATCCATTAGAACCTGGTGAGGTCACCTTAAGTACACAGCTGAAGGCATGATTATTCTTTTCCTGAGCAGTGAGGGGTAGGACACCCGGAGACCTTCTTCCATCCACACACGGCTATGGATGAACCCATTCTTATGCATATCCAGGGGATGCAGCTGTAGTCCTTGAGCATTTTTTGATTACGATGGCTGTGTATTGTCCAGAAGATGGTATTTAGTGGCCATTCTCGCTATCCTTTACAGCTGTAACTTCTCCCATCTCCCTCACCCACAGCATTCTCTCCATGGGCCATAGAAAGGTTGACATAAAGGCTTTGTTTAAGGCTGAACACTCAAGCACCATTGTTCTTAGTATCACATGCATTCACGAACCTCTGCATTTGCCACAGTTCTCTTGTAAAGAGACTTCTTTGATTAAGGATCCAGTAGCATTTGTTAATGCTTATAAATTTACATATTTAGAGGACAGTTTAACAAAATGCCAATTTAGCTAAACAATAACATTAAGTTCCTTCCTAGGGCCTGTAACTTCCCCCACCATGGAGTTTTGATTAGGTTTATAGTACCAAGTATAGATTTCCTCCTATGAAACGGTTACCTCCATAGTGGTCATGCATGTCTAGTTTTTCCTGGTAGGTTGGTACTGTAGTTTGAAGGGTTAATATCCAGGTAGCACGGTTGATGCTTTTCTCCCCTATAGCCTGCTTTGCACCTTCTCACACTATGAAAGCTAGTTGGCAGAGAAGAAGCTTCTAACACTGTTCCAGTTTGATTTCTCTGCATCATGCAACCAAGATGTGTGATGTCTTTAGCAACAGGATTATCTAGCTCCAGTAGGTAAGCAAGAACATGCAGAGTTTTAGAGGCCTCTAGAGTGTCCTTCGCCTTGTTTTTAAAAAGAAAATGACATGACCCAGTTCTGGTGTTCCAAATAGTGGTAATAACTCCTGAGTACGAAGACATTGTTGGGTGGAGCTGAGCAACACAGGTGTGAACTTTGTGGATAAGCATGCTTCCTTTGATTATTTAATGTTGCACATCAAGAGAGATGTCTTTGTGTTTGCAATGTTGTCCATGAACAGAACGGTAAGGGGGACGGGCACTGTGCAGCTAGGTTATGGGAATCTACCTGAGACAGACATTTCCATCCAAACCAATCTATTCATGCTTGAGTTTGACATTGACTGTCGGTCTTAAGGGTTTAGGTCGCACAGAGAAGGCAGCCATGAGTCTGTGGACATAAACTGTGTGTACAATTTTCTTTCAGAAGGCTCGTTCTACACACGTGTGCTTTTCTATTTATTCTTGCAGTGCTTGGGATCAAAGGCACATATTTTTCTTGACAGCATTCATGGTAGCTGCATTCTGTAGTGATGGCTGCTATTGTCTCTGCTTCCCTCACTCTGTTCACAAAGAGTATGCCCAACAGGGCTAGAGTTTGTAGAGGAATGTGCTGGCAATCTCCAGGTGTACACAGTTGTGCCAGGGTCCTTTATTGCTGGTGGCTGCTCAGCTTTCTTCCCCAGTTAATTTCAACATCCAAAGTGAAACAAACAAAACATCTTGTTCGTAGGAGGTAATCATGATATGGCTGTCCCATATTCTTAAATACTGCAGTGATAAAGATACCTGAGCAATTGCACAGGAGCCCGCCTTCCTGGCTATAGAAACAGTCCTGCTCTGCTGGAGGCTGCTTTCCCCAAGCTTGCCAGTGGGAGCATGGACCTGTTGAGAAGCCAAATGCATTGGCTATGAGCTGTGGCCAAAAGTCTGGTATTGTTAGTTGCCTAGCATCTAAAGACTTGGGGGCCTATAGTGACTTTTGTTTCCTCTTCCTAGGGGGTTCACAAGAAGCTGAGTGTCAAGTAGCACTGCCTGCTGAGTGCAGCTGCTTGTCCAGGCCACCCAGAGAGCCTTGGGTCTTGTCTACTTTGATTCTTCAATAGATCACTTCTAACTCTCCCTCACAATATTCCCCTATGCCTTTTATATTGCATAGTGAGAACAACTCCTCACACCAGACTCATGGCAGGGCTTCTGTGGATGTCCTGGCTCTATGGAATGAGATAGACTCTTCTTTGAGCCCCCTGAGACCTCTCTGCTCTGCTCATCCAAGAATTCATCTTCTTAGCTGTTAAAGATGCATAAGGCTCTGTTTGTTTGCTTTTTATTTTTTGTTTTGTTTAGTTTTGCTTGCCATGGGGTAACTTGAAGGGGCAGCCTTCAGAGAAACTGTGCTAATGGACTCAGTAGCATGGCATGCCCGATGAGGTATGAGAAACCTTTGTTGAGTTTCAGTTCTCCATTAGACCAAGTGAGCTCATCAATGCTAAGGCTGAATTTATTTCCATATTCTCAGTGCCCACCAGAGAAGCTCCCCAGGTATATTTGAAAACAAACAAAAATCCAGGAGACAAAATTCTTGAGTTGAGGTCCAATTAGAATCCTTCTTTTCTCCTTTTCCCACCATGTTTCTGTTACCCTCCTTGGCAATATCAAGGGTGTTTATCAGAGATACTTCCCCTGCCTGCCCTTTACCTCTGTTCTGTCTTCACATTCTCATGTCACCCTAATTCAGCATAGATGGATCAGGAGAGCTTTTAAGCAGTTCCTCTAGGCTCTAGGCTTGTGCCAATTCGGCTCCTGGAGTCATCTTTTACCATGGGATTCAATACAGAGAACCTTTCAAAACATGCCCTTCTTGCAAGATACTATGCCGGCTTCATAGAAGGGCATGATCTCAGTTCCCCTAATCCCCATCTCCTACAGCTTGCTTAAATGGACTGTAAACTTCGACCTGCCACAGTTGTCAACCTCTCTGCTTCTCACACTGTCACAGCCGCTACAGGGGAAGCCAACCATCTTTGGGGGATGTTCCTCTCTTTTTTTTTTTATTAGAAAGTTCTCATTCTTTGAGATTCAACATCATGTCCCTTTGCTGCGACGTCTCAACTTTACCCAAGCAGAGTTAGCCACTCTAACTTAGGACTTAGTTGTATGTACCACCATCCTCTCTTTACATAGTTATGTCTGATGATTAAAACAGCATTGAGCATAAAACATTCATTGGGGATAGAAAGTATTTGACCAATCTTTGAGGGCTTCGTTTGCAAAACTAAAAAAAAATTAACCCTTTCAAAAAGGAATACTTGTTTGCAAGAGTCAACCATTAACAAATTCAAAGAAAAGCCATGTTTCCACAGAAGCTTAGTGAGCTCATGGCTGTGCCTGGGGACAGCCGCCCTGTTGTCTGAGCTCATGGCCGTGCCTCGGGGACAGCCGCCCTGTTGTCTGCCGCTCGCTCGAGATGCATGTTCAAATTTTTGTTTTCCTTCTTCTATAAGACAGAGGTGAAGAGTTGTAAGGGCCACAGCCACCCCACTTTTACTTTTGCTTGGAGTGTAACAGGACTTGTGGAGCTGGAGGCAAGGGGTCCCCCAGGCAGCCAAAGTCCTGTTTCCTGCTTGCTCAGCCTGCTGGTCTGTCATACCCCCTGGTCCGAACCCCTAGAAGGCCTCAATTTAAGAAATAGCAGGATATCTTAGGTAGCATACAGCACTGAACAGCCTTAAAAATCAGCAAGCAACTAGGTAACCGAGAAAGCTGCAGTAGTCATTTAGTAACTGTTGTCCTGTTGGCCAGAACCAGCCTTTTATGGCTCTATGGAGGCTGTAGATACATTGTTCCCTGCTGTAGCAAGAACCAAGGGGCCAAGACCTTTCCCTACATAAGCTCCAGTGAAGGGTTTGCATCCTCAAAAGCACTTTATTGCAATATCATTTATGTTGCAGTTTTGGGCTCTACCTCTTTGTGGACTTTTTCAAGCATGGGGGAGGAAATACCCTAAAAGGGAGAGATCCAGCTACTGTGAATTGGGAGAGGATCTCTTTTCCCAGTATCTGTGTCCCCACCTTATAAACACTCATAAAACTTCAAGATCCACACTGACTGCAGAACCCACTGAGGGCTATCTTTGGGGTAGCATACTCAAATCTTTTGCTGAAGCCATCTGTGCCTTCTTGCTGAGTCCTCTCCTATCAGAAGACAGGAACCAACTTCGAGACACTCCTAACCTACCCATTAGTTCCAGTTTCCGTCACAGCTCCCCCCACCCCCACCCCCACCCCCACCCTGCTGTTCTGGCATCTACCTTCCTGCCTGTCTGTGCACCTCCCTTATCTGCTGTTTTGGTGTCTGCCTTTCTGCCCATCTGTAGGAGAGTATTTCTTTCAAGGATTCCCAGAATTTCAGCAAAAATTTGGGAGTCAGGTATAAGAGGAGCTAGCTCCCCCGGCCAGGAAGGAAACAGGGTTATTTTTGGCTCCCGGGCTGTCTCTTCTTTCCTGGGTTTGTTTAGGCTTTTTATATTCTGGGTTGTGGACGGACCCAAGCTGACACTTCCTGTTTCACTTTCCTCCCTATCTTCTTTCTGATTAATGGTCAGTCCTCTTCTCTGGAGTTTCTGTCTTCTAGCTAGAGAGGTGGGATTCCACAGCGGTTATCTTCCTGCCATTCTACTCTAACAATAAGAGTGAGAGGCGCCTTCAACTAAGCCCATGCCTCCCCACACTGCACTGCTCCAGGTCTCTGGACTGCGCTCACAGGTCAAGTGGAGGCAAGTGGTTGACCCTTCTGAGAACCTCCTCAAAATCCTGTGAGAGCAGAGTTGGGGAATCTATGTATCCGGGCATCAGCCTAGGTGGCAGTTGTGACCTTGGATCAGCATAGGTGGCAGTTGTGACCTTGGAGCTGCTTTATTTTTTGTAAAATTTCTCTGAAGATGGGTTTAGGGGTGTGCACACCTACAATCCCAGCATTTGGGATGTTAAGGTAGGAGGATCACAAATTCAAGGCCAGCCTGGGCTACATAGCAAGGCCCCATCTCAAAGCAAAACAAGACCTCAAGTCAAAAACCAAAACACCTACCAAATTTCTATTTCTTGAGGTATGCTGTATGCAGAGCATGTTACATACACCATATCATTTCATCCTTTAGAAGTCAGCCCAGCAGAGTAGCTCAGACTGTCTTCGTTAAAGGCAAGAAAGTGAAACAGCAAGGTTAACTACGTTGCCAGAAGTAACACAGCAGTCAACAGCGTATAAATCCATGGTAAACTTGGTGGTCTTTGAGAACCACTGATTTGTGTTTTAAATTTTGTTAGTAGTCAAATTATAAGCACTTACGTGACAAGGAAACTTTTGTTGTACTATGGGAAAGACGTCAGGTCTGGGAGCTGGTGGGGATGTAAGTCAGATGGACTTCTTGGCTCCCAGAGGTTGTTAGTTAAGTAGAATAAGCTGACTGTCTCACATCTCATACTGAAGATGTGAAGAGCTGTTGAGAAAGATGCCATATGTGTCCCACTCAATCTCGGCATGACAAACTTCTTCCATTTTGGGCCGTATCAGCAAATACTTTTAGGGTGTTTCTCCTGTACAATAAACATAAAATTCACTTTCCCATCAATTACTTCATATCCCTTGTTTTTTCCTAAGCCACACAGAGGTCTAAGGGACCATCTGTTACCAGCAATATCCTTTTACCTAAGCACCCAGCATGAGGCTCAGCCACGCCCTGCAGTGTCAGTAGGTGGCAGTCTGGCTTCGCACTCACTGTGCCCAGGATGCAGTGGGATTCCAGAAACCATGTGCCACTGAAATTCCCACTACTCTCCTTTTTCAGAACTTTTGGAACCTAAAAGCAACACGTTCTCCAAATTCCAAAACATAAATGCTATGTCTAGCCATTTAAAGAAAGTTTCTGTTAGGTGAACTTTAGGACAGAATCTCCAGAGCCTTGGATCTGTACTCCACAGTTAATTGTGTCTTGGCCGTAATAAGGCTGCTTGGGTCTGCTGGATACCTGCTCAAACCTGCATCTGGACCAGGTCTCCAAAATGGGCCTCTTTCTCTTATCTTCCTAGCAGCTCCTGCCTCCTGCTCAGAGAGTCGATGCAGCTATGCGCTATGTTCTAGTGAGTCTTAGTCACGCAAGATTATGCCACCGTGATAAAGTCATTGTAGTTCTCCAACATGATTTCATCAATTAAGACACTAATGGCATGGCACCCTCGGGCGATGATGACTCACCAGTGAACCAATAAATTACCTGTGAAAAAATTCACTTACGAAGAACATAGACCCTAGAGATAAAACCACGGGAGTGTTGCCGAATGAAAGAGAAGTGAACCTCATCCATACAAGGGCAGGCTGAGTGAACTGCACTCTTGTCTAGATCACATGGAATTGTGGCATACTTCATTTCCTGACTCAGGTTCTATAGAACCTCCTTGAAAGATTCTGTTAGTGAAATTTGGGAGTCACCCTGCTTGCTAGAAAGACCCATCTTTAGACAATTGTAATGTTAGAGCGCTACAATGGTATATGTAATGTTCGGAGATTAAGACCTGCTAGAACATAGCGCATAGCTGTATCCATTCTCTGAGCAGGAGACAGGAGCTGATAGGAAGGCAAGAGAAAGAGGCCCATTTTGGAGACCTGGTGTGGGTTTGAGCAGGTAGCCATATAAACTTTTAACCTACAGCACCCCAATTTCTTTAAATTAATAGATTAACTAAATTAGTTGGACTCCATCAGAAATCCAGCTAATTTGATTAGGTTGGTGAGATGAATTTTCCTTTAGCTTGGAGTTTTGTCTAAGAAGCAAGGAATTGATCAAATGATCTAATGGCTTGATTTAATTTCTTGTTTTCCTTTCAGGAAGCCACTGATTGGTGAGTGTCAGTAAGTCTCTTTAGGAAGCATCCAAAGCTCCTTATAGACTCTCCTGGAAGCTACTTTTCATTTCTCTCCAGTCAGGGCTGAGCATCTTTATTCTGGTATTGCCCTTGAATTAGAAAGCGCTTGTTCTATCATCTGGTATCAGGAAAGAGTTTCAGTTTTCTCCCTGATCCCAGGCACTGGGAATTTGGCCTCTGGACTTGGTCCTGAGAGACTTTAAAGGTCGTCTTTAACATTTTTCTTGTGCATGCTTGGATGAACAAATGCTTCTGTCAGTCACATGTTAGAACCATGGGCTAGCTGTCATTCAAATCAAGGGAGCTACCGGGCACTCTATCAAGAAAGAGTTGTGTAGAAATGCCCAGAAGGGGGAGGGTATGAGGATTTTGAGAATCAATATGTGCACTGATAGAGAAGACACACAGTTACCTTCCATGGTCTCCAAGACTCTTCCAAACTCACCTTAGCTGTCTCCTCTCCATCCTGTTAACTGACTTGACTACTTCTGTCTTTTCTGTCTAGGTTTTGTTTTATTATGAGACTTTAATTCTTTACTAGGGTGCATAATGGTGTGCCTATTTATCTCTAGCCTTTAGAAATCCACCAGACTCAGTAAGTGTTTATTTACTGGATAATAAAAGAAAACAGCATCAAATAGAATCTTTCTACTCCGAGGCATTGGCTTATCTGTTGAAATGAGTAACACGGGAACATTGAGGCGTGAATGGAGAGGCCAGGGCGGTGGCTCAGTGGGAAAGAGCATTTGCTTTACAAGCATGGGGGCTTGAGTTTGAATCCCTGGCACCTATGTAAAAAGGTCGTAGATGCTTGTCACCTCCCCACTGGTGGTTGGAGTGGGAGGTGGAGACCAGCGTATTCCAAGAGCTCAATGGCTAGCCAGCCTAGCCAGAATCGTGAGCTCCTAGTTTAGTGAGAGAGAACTCATCTCAAGGCACTAAAGCAGAGTGATGGAAGAAGATTCCTCACATCTCACTCTGGTCACCATGTGTACATATGGGCATGTATATTCTCATATGCATGTGCATGTAACATGCACCACACACTCACCACACACACACACACACACACACACACCACACACATATACATATATATGCATACACTCACACACATACACTCACTTACACCACACACACAAACACATACACATATACTTGCACACACACACACACACACACACACACACACACACACACACATGATGAGGCAAACTAAGTCCAGCACTT